>APFE030259856.1:0-21293 GCA_000404065.3 Pinus taeda
ATTATTCTTGGGTTTATATGAAGAAAAAACCCTGTTTTGCAAATAATTTCAGTGAACCAATCAACCTAAAAACCATATATCGAGTAGCGAAAGAAAAAAGGAAAATCGAATTTACAGATTCTTTTCTAATTATCAACTGCATGATACTAGTGCTTTCTATACAAAATTATACTCTCTTATTATACTCTCTTATTATAGGACATCAAAATATCATTAAGCTTACAGGGATGTGCAGACACTTTCGAAGGATTGAATGACATTGGATAAAGGAGCTCGGGAAACCCTTCGATTAAATATTGGAACGCTCCTTTTAATATCTTCGCCCTTTTTGGTTCCAATTCTGATTCACTGATTGATTTGCTTGGCTTGGATTTCTATAAAATTGTATTTTTAGGATTGTATTTCTAAAGTTTCATTCTGCATTACAAATTTATAGGATTGTATTTCTAAAGTTTCATTCTGCATTTTACAATTTATTGTCTGATCTAAAAAAATATACTAGAAAATATTAAAATGTTTTTTTACTGTATTAAAAAAAAAAAAACTTTAAATACTTTGTAATGTACCTATTGGTTAATTTGTTTTCAACCACCGGTGTTAATGAGAGCTTTTGGAAACAAAAAAACTACAAGCATGGCACATGCATAGGCATAAGTCATTTTCTTACTTATCTAATAAACTTATTCATGCCATAAGTCATTTTCTAACTAAATTTCAGTGATTTATTCTTTCAAATAAATATATATTAAACATTTGTTTCCAAGCATCCTCCTAGAAATTTACCTTTTCCCTTGCTTTAATTTCCCAAAAATCCTTTTGTCGCATCATAATTTTACAATTTTGAGCCCGTTTCCATAGGTTGGATCCTCCAATGGTCGAATAATAATGTAATATCTCCTATTGTGTCATTAAAGGAGCATACTTTCATGTCTATATATATTTCCATAGTTGACTTCCTCCTTTCACCCACTGCCACCATAATTTAGCTCCAAATGTGGTGCTCATGATGTTTGAATCATGTAAACCTAATACTCCTCAGATTTTAGGTAGTACAAGTTTCTCCCAGCTCATTAACAAGCAACATTTTGCTTTGTTTGAGCCTCACCAAAGATAATGACCCCACAAATATCTAAGCTAGCAACCACCAATTTTTGGAAGTGGCATAACCACAAATTGGTAAGAGGGATAACTTGCAAAACTAACTTGGGAAGAACCAACCTGCCTGTGAAATTCAAAGATCTAAAAGTCTAATTTTCAATCCTAGTAAATAGTTTGGTCAATAAGTCTCTCCAACAAGAAATTCAATTTTGATATAACACTAGTGGAACCCCCAAATAATTAGCTAGGGACTGGGATCTATGAAATTCTAGAACAAGAATAAAGTGGTTCTTAATAGAGTCTTTACAATTAAATACAATTATTCTCATTTAATGTTTATTAATAATAATTCCAGGGGCAGTGGCAAAGTTTTGTAAGATAAATTGGATTCCTTTGACTTTGTGAATAGTAGGCACAGATAAATAGATATCATCAACATATTATTGATGTGTGATAAAAAAATCCTCCCCATATAATTTTATAAATTTGATAGAACCTTGTAATTGATACCATAATAAAAATCTACCAAAGCCTTCCACAGCTAGAATGAACAGAAAGGGGGATAAAGGTTCACCTTGATGTAATCGTTGAGTCAATTTATAAGTAGGATAAGGGAATCCATTAACTAAGATGGAGAAAAAAAAGGGAAAGATATGAGTGAAAAAATCCAAGAGATACAATGTCATTAAAAACCAAAGACATATAAAACTTGAAGCAAATAGTCCCAACTCAGATTGTCATAGGATTTGATAACTCTAGTCTAATCAACATACCTGGTTTCTTCAAAGTTTTTAGGGAGTGGATAATTTATTAGGTTGTAAAAGACCATCTGTAATCTGCCATCATTTCACAAAGCCAATCTCTTTTTGTGAAATAAGAATGGGTAGCAAAGGTTTCAAACGTTTGACCATGACAATGGACACCACTTTATATATAATATTGCATAAGGATATAGGTGAAAGCTAGTAGGATCCTCTAAAATGCTAGCTTTAGGCACCAAATTAATAAAAGTTGCATTGAGTCCCTTCCATTTTGTTCAGGTTTGTCAGGATTCCTCAACCAATTCATATACCTCCTATCCAAGAAAAGACAAACATTCTTGATAAAATTATGAGGTGAATCCATCAGGCCCCAATGCTTCATTTTTACACATACCCATCACTATCATCTCAACTTCTTGAAATGAGATAGGGTGAAGCAAGGAAGAATTCGTCCCTTCAGTGATAAGGCAAGGTATACCTTGTTATATCTTGTTAACATGTTCTTGACGGTGAAAAGCGTTTTCAGAAAAAATACCCTAATTATAATCGATGAACTCCTTTTGAATATTAGAATGGATGATTTTCCTAGCACCATCTAACCCAATTAGAGAAAAAATCCTATTATTATGACAACATTGCAACATAGGATTATGAAGAAAATTCTTTCACCTCTTTTAACCATTGAACTCTAGATTTTTGTTTCCATAGAAGTTCTTATGTTGCTTCCCGCCATCATCTCTATTCAGATTGCTTTCCCTCCTTTCAATATATGTATAGCTTCCCTAAACTTACGGTGATGGAAATAATCTATCTTAGAAATGACTTGGGCGTCCTCAATGCAAATGTGGTGTTTTGTCTTTTCTGCATGTTTGGCCAATGTTGAGGAGTAGGTCCTCATGTCTTTGATCTCTACTGCATGTTTCTAAGTCCTCTGATTTATTGAGCGACCAGTTTCAACAACATAGGATGTTCCACATGAACAAGGGATTACACAAACACCTTTCGTATGCTTAGGGTCCACTACAAATCTTAGGGAACTTTGAATGATGTTAAAGGGCCTAAACGTTTAGGAAACCTTGTGCTTTCTTAGGATCCTTGCAATATTATCATTGGTCCCTTGTATAAAAGGAAGGTGTACCCTAGAAAACCGATCATTGGGTTCTTTTTTAATCTTGGAACCTCTACCAGCTTTAAGGAAATCCCTAAGACATTGGAGCTTATTATAACCATTATTTTTGAAAACCTTCGAGAGATGGGTTTCCTCATCTTCAAGATGACTTTCATAAAAAACTCTAACTCACATAATTGTATTTATTTAATCCAAAATCAACAGGGTAAGGAGTACAATCTTACCCACATAAGAGTTGACAAAAACTCCTCTTTGACTGAATTGAAACATTCTTTCCCATATGTAATGTATAAACCTACATTATAATAAAAATATGGTCCTCCCTCAAAATTTTGGGCTTTATCTTGTAGGCTAGAGAATATTATAGTAAAAAAGCCCTTTAGTCCCAATATTAAGTCAATTTCTCCTTCAGGTTGTCATTTATATAGAATCCATCATTTTAGCTTCTTCTCCGCAGGCCAACCGCCAAATAATTTACAGATAAACGCATGGTATTTCAGATTTTTTTGGTTGATCCAGGTGGATATTCATGCCCACCCACCCATTCCACCTAGAACTCTAGTCAATTTCCTCAGTTTCCTTGATTGTCAGAACAGTTACTATTTTTACCAGTTTTTGGGTCTTGGACTTCTGGAGATGTTTTGACCCCTAAATGACATTTTTTTGAGGTCCACAGTAAGCCCATAACGATAGGCTAGAGCAAGCAGAAAATCCTATAGTACAAATAGAGATTTTTTCAATGAGGTATCACACGTGCCAAATGGAGATCATATGACCAAGTTATGACCCCGGGAAGTTGGCTGCCCAACTAACCCCAACAGGGACCACAAACTATTAGCATTCCATCTCCTAAGGTTAGGGTTTTGGTTTTTTAGGGTTTTCCCTTATTTTTCAATAATAAAAAGGCCCTTGAGCCTGATTGTAACAAAGTTCGGAGGCATGTAGCCACCATATTTCTTCTCAAAGATAAGCTACCATTGCATGAGCTAGTTTATTTCCACTTTGTGTGAAAGCATATTTTAGTTCTTTGATATTAATGAAATGAAGTTTTATTTATGTTGCATCTCGATGTTTATGATTGTATCAGTATTCTATTATGTTCCTGTATAAGTCCAGATCAATGTTATCAAAAAATTCTACTCTTTCTCTGTTGTTCCTTCCATGTCCCCAATGAGGTTAGGTTATAAGGAGTTAGGGCTCAAACTGGTTGAACCTTAGCAAGACCAACCTTTCAAACCCTAGTGGTCTCCCATGGCAGAAGAAAAGAAAGATGAGGGAGGAGGGCATCCTTTCAAAATATTGCTCGAAGAATCCTTCAAGTGGCAAAGGAACACAATGATGGATAACTTTTCCCAGATCATTCGACGACTACCCACGAGCGACACATCTTTATCCATCAGCCACTCTACAGGCGCCACTCCCTTTAAGGTACAAGTCAACTTTGAAATTCCCATATTTGAAGTCCAGATAGATGTAGATGTCGTAGATATATTTTTAAATTTGTTGGGAAGGATACTTTTCAGTTCATGAATTTACAATCTAGAAAATATTACTTTTTCACTCCTCAAATCCACTACCGATGTCCATGATTGGTTGGAAACCTATTGTGAACAGAAGGATGAGAGTGAACGCTCATTGTTTTTAGCCGCACCCACTTGGAATTCTTTCTGAGATGTCCCGAAGTTCACAAATATTTTTCATACCCTTTGCACGAAGTTGGGTATCAAGTATTCTTAGTGGAATTTGGTGCTCAAGTACCATGGATGAGTACACAATTACATCCAGGATGAGATGGAATTCCTAGACATCTCCTCACTTGGTGTCATCTATCAATACCCTGTCAATATTGAGAAAAACTTTAAACAGAAAAAGTGATACTTTGGATCTGTGAATATGAATCAAGGGAAAGGTGCCCCCAAATTGCAAAACAAAGGACAAAGCCAAGGTGAGGTGACCCTGGCTAACCTGTCAAAGATGCAAGCAAAGAACAACACCATGCAAAAAAAAAGGATACATGGAAATGGTGTGAGTTCTATAAGAGCCCCACTCATAACATAAGTGAGTGTCGAGCGAAGAAGTCACTAGTGGCCGAGATGAAAGCTCATGCATAAGATGCATATTTCAACTCTAAGTCAGAACCTGATATGGGGAATGATAAAGGGAAGAAGATTCTTGATGTCACGCCCAGTGCCATTGTTTCCGCCACCAAGATCCAAAAGATTGAGCTTGAAGATTTAGAGGAAGGGGATCGAGTCTTCTACTTGTAGATGTGGGTGAAAGGTTCTCCACCATAGTTCATTGTCAACAGTGGGAGCTAAAATAAATCCATTTCAGTAGTGGTCATGAAGCAGTTAGGCCTACCGACAACACTGCACCCATATCCATACACCATCGGGTGGCTTAACCAAGGATAACATCTTTGTGTTAACTAGTAGTGTTGTCTTCCCTACATCATCAAGCCCTTCATAGATGCGGTATTGTGTGATATTTCTCCTGTTGAAGTGTGTGATGTATTATTAGGCCAACCATACTTATGGAATCATCATGTTGTGTATAAGTTTGGGCCTCACACTGTTATTATTTCTCTCAGCAATAAGTTATACAAGGTACTGGAGATAGCACCTCCTAGCGCCATCTATTTGATCTTTGCGAAGCAATGTATTAAGTTTATCATTTCCCACATCAGGAAATTTATCTTCCTTATGATTCACCCTCAGGGTAAGAAGAACATTGTGGCCACATGCATGGCCTCCAAATAGGGCTCCTCCACAAGGCAGAAAAATATGGACAAGGTCATGGAGGAGTACAGGGGCATCTTCACCTCACCCACATGGGTACCCTTACACTACCAGGTTAAGAATTCCATCAATATGACCTTGGGTGTGCTGCTACCCAACGGGACAATCTATCGACACCTTGCCATGGAGAACAATGAAATAAATATGCAAATTTAGGCATTGTTGCATAAAGGGCACATCAAGCCAAGTTCATCACCCTGTGGGAGCCCAATCGTGTTGGTACAAAAGTAGGACAAGACCTGGTGACTCTATATTGATATCAGGCGTTGAATAAGATCACTATCTGAAATAGGTATACAATCCCATGGATTGATGACCTTTTAGACCAACTCAAGGGGCCCAAATATTTAACCAATATTGACTTGAAGTCCATTTTTCACCAGGTGCCAATAGAACCCTCTAATGTGTGGAAGACTACCTTCAAATCCAAGGAGGGCCTTTTCGAATGACTGGTCATGAATTTTGGGTTGAAAAATGCCCCTGCAACCTTGATGAGGTTGATGGATGATATCTTGCTACCTTTCACCAACTCATTCATGGTAGTGTACTTGGACGACATCATGATCTTTAGCTAAATTTAGGAACAACACCTTCACCATATTTGACAAGTCCTCCAAAACCTGCGACAACCCAAATTGTGTGCCAATTTGGAGAAATGCGCTTTGGGTATGACCCAGGTTCAATATCAGGGGTACATCACTAATGAGAAGGTGTAGATGTGGACCCCACCAAGATACAAGTTATTCATGATTGGCCAGTCCAAACCACTCTAATAGAGCTCTGTATCTTTCTGAAGCTTGCCAATTTCTAACGTAGGTTCGCGTTCGGGTTCTCTCATATCACTTGGCATTTGAGTCAAGTCACCAAGGGTGGAGAAAAAGCAAAGTTCTTTCGATTTGAATCCCAATAGAAGGCATTTTCCAAGTTGAAGCATCGCCTCTACTTTACACCAGTGCTCAGATTACCAAACCTTCAGAAACCATTTGAAATTGAGATAGATGCATCTAACTATGATGTTGGTACAGTTCTTAATCAGCAAGGGCATCCAGTGGCATATCACAGTGAGACACTTTTAGACACAATCCAAAAGCATCCCACTTATGATAAAGAGATGTATTCCATAATGCGGGCCTTACTTTGATGGAAGCATTAGTCTATGCTGAAGGAAACTGTCATCCACACACACCACCAGCCTATGTAGTTCATACAAACACAAGGAATGTTGCAGAACAATTTTCATTAGAAATGGTCCACATGCGTACAACAATTCCGTTTTAACAATATGTACAAGAAGGGAAACACTAATAATTTTATAGACTACCTCAACCAACCGCTGCTCATGGCACTGACCACTGTGATCGAATCTTGTGGACACGAGACTATGAGATGGCCACATCTTTATAAGAATGATCCAAAATTTCGCAACACATACTAGATGCTTCTGGAAGGAAAACAAGTTCCTGATTTTCTCCTCTAGGATGCACTATTATGTCACCTGGGACACCTTTATGTTCCTTCAAGTGAGTGTGCCAAGATGATTTGGGAGGCATAATACAATCGGATCGCTAGACATTTCAGAGTAGAGAAAATAGTGGCAGTGCTGGAGAAGTATTTTTATTGGCCAAACCTTTGACAGGATGTTGGGAAGTACATCAGATCCTGCACTACCTGCGGCATTGCCAAACCAACTATCAAGAGGAAATGCCTATATACTCATATGCCTACTCCTAGTTAGAATTGGGAATTCATCTCCATGGATTACGTTTTGGGCCTTCCTTCTACTAAGCATCGGAACAATTATATTCTTTTGGTTGTCGACAGATTGTCTAAGATGGTCATTAGGGCAGCTTGCAAGAAGAGTATCACAATAGAAACCAATGATAAGATCTTCTTTGAATGAGTGTGGGTACACATTGGGATCCCACTATCCATTATCTCAGATCACAACAGTAGATTCCTAAGTAAATTTTGGTTAAGCCTCTGGTCGATGTTGGATACCAAGCTCACTAAGTCCATGACCTTCCACCCCCAAATTGATGGCCAAACAGAGGTCATCAACATGATGATCATGCATATTATGCATATGTACAACTTGAAGCATCTATGCACATGGGGTGAAATCCTTCCCCATTTCTAGCACAATTACAACAAAGCTCTCTATAGCTCAACTGGTCATAGCCCCTTTCAAGTGGGATTAGGATTCCAGCCACTATGTCCCATTGATGTGGCCATACCATTTGCAGCCACTAAGGTAGATTGGGCTCCTGTCCAAGATGAAGTTTATAGGGATAACAACTTTATTAGGCACATTCATCAGATCTTCCAGTAGGTCCATAACATATTGGACAAATCCAATGCTAAGTACAAATGACTTCATGACCAACATTGAGTGCCACACAAGTTATAAATGGGTGAAAAAGTTTAGTTACATTTATAGGAGCGAATCATTGGGGCACACTAAAAACTTGAACTTCTCTGATATGGGTCGTGAACCATCACCAAGGTTGTAGGGGACAATGCCTTCGAGTTCAGCATCCCATTATTCCTTAGTATGTACCCAGTATTCAATGTGGACCAGTTGCAGCCATACTTTCCCACATCGTTGGACACATCTGATGTTGCTGAGCAGTTGACACCAATAGAGCTCAACCCTAGCTGCATCGAATGTGCCAAACTGACAGTATCATGGACACATAGATCAATAACACTAGCCATCAGAGGATCCATCTCTATCGAGTCGTCAAGCGGGCCAACTCCTTCACCAAGGCAAGTAGTTCACTAGGGACCAAGTTCAACAAAATATTCCTCACCTCATGGAGCCTTTGCATGCAGTGGGGACCATTGCTTCCTAAGGAGGGAGTAGTGATCCAGGTGGATATTGTTGGCCACCAACTTATTCCACCTACAACTCGAGTCAGTTTCTTTTGTTTCCTTGATTATAGAAACATTTACTATTTTTAGCATTTTTTTAGGTCTTGAACTTCCGATCATCTTTTGACCCCATAAACAACATTTTTTTGAAGTAAAAAGCATGAATAGGCTTGGGGTAAATCATGTAGTACTCAGATAGACCTTTCTAATGATGTATCATACGCACCAAACAAAGATCATATGACCAAGTTACGACCCCTGGAAGTTGGCTTCATAACTAACCCCAACATAGCCCACAAACACTTGGCATTCCATCTCCTGGGGTTGAGGTTTTGGCTATTTATGGTTTTACCTTATTGTTCAATAATAAAAATTCCCTTGAGCCTCATTGTAACACAATTTAGAGGCATGTAGACACCACATCTCTTCTCAAAGATAAGTTACCATCGCTCGAGCTAGTTTATTTCCACTCTGTATGTAAGTATATTTCAGTTCTTTGATATTAATGAAATGTAGTTTTTTTTCTAATGTATCTCGGTGTTTATGTTTGTATCTGTATTTTGTTGCGTTCCTATATAATTCCAGATCCTTGGTGATCTTCGAGACACTTGGGTGGAATTACAAAGGTCAAGTTCTAAGGAGATTTAGGGATACATTCCCCCATAAACTAGCTTGCCATTTCATTCCAAGAATAAGAAACTCCAAGGGAGATAGCCCTAAATATCCCCCCTTATTCGAACTAGTAGTAGATCCTACCACAATATTTCTAAAGGAGGGGGTGCTAGTCTCCCCTTTTAGAACACTCATATTTGTTGCAAGGTCAACCAAAATTTCCAAGGAGTAGAAGAAAATTCAAAAGCACTTATAGATTGAAGCCCTAGATTGAACCACAATCGAAACTTGTTAGAAGCCTTGGGAACTTGGAAAATATTGTAGTACCCTTAGAACTTAGTCCAATTTGCACAGAGTTTTGATGGTCACCACCATGTCCTGAAACTTAGTGGATGTGGCGATCTACTATCATGATAGGACTTGCATTTTCTCTTGAATCCTAGTTGTAGAATTTGGCCTTATTAGCTAATGATAGTGGTCAGGCATAGTTTTTTCTCTTATTGAATGTTATTGTAGAAATTTCACCTATACATCAACTAATAATGAAATGTTATAAAGCAGTATATTAGATCTAGTTATACAATCAAACTTTACAGAATCTTAATCGAACATGAGCAATATCATACAAGAAAAAATATAACTGAGAATGAGAAGAAATCACACATAACACAGAAACATAATCCAAGGAAAGCCTCAACCTAAACCCCACTCTCTGCATTATCATACAAGTGGAAAATAGTTACAGAATTACACAAAGACTTAGCTCGGAAGCTATCCAGCTCTCAGTATAATCCCTCTGCTACTCATAGACAGTCAAAGGCCTCTCACAAACCTTCTCCTCTACCCTCCAAGCCTCATATTTCCTTGTAGTTTTTCCTGGGGTCTAGTGCTTCCACACATGTGAATTCCCACCTCACACTGCTCACTTGATTCAGTAGTAACTGCGCAATCCTAAAGGAGATAAATCCTTCTACATAGATGAGTTTCCTTTATAGGAAAAATACATCCAACTAATAGTACACTGTCCCTCCTCTAATCTGAACTGGGTCTTTCTCTGAACTGACATGCATGAGTTATTTATGAGAGAATATTCAGTTATCTGAAGTGCAACAGTTACTTGCATGCAAGCAGTTAATTCTACAATCTGTTAGAAATAATCTAACTGGACTTAACTCAGTTAACTGAGTCAACTAATTACAACTCATAATTACAACTCATCCTTATCCTTTAACTAATGGATAAACCCCTTAATCAAAGGAATAATTGTTCCATGTCCTAGATAGACTTCATGTTTGTTTTTCGTCAACTAATTAACTCAAGATGAATTAATTAATTAATTTACAAACAACTGCTAAGATCAAATTTGAATTTTACTTCACTATTTTAGTTCAGGACTAACTAAAATAGGAATCTATCCTGAACTGCTATTTTCAGCAATGCTATTTATAACACTTCCATTTTTCATTCCTTGTTGCTATGTCCAACACTAGTACCTAAACTGCTATTAAAGAAATTATAATTTTAGCATTTCTTGTTTCCATTTTCAACAGTTATGCACTTTTCTCTCGAAGAGATATTTATTGTTTTTTCTTCTCCTCTTTTCATTAAAATGGTGTTCTAACCTTAGTGGAGGTCTCTCGATTTTTGGTTTTTTAATGAAGTGGTGGCAACTAATTGGAAGTGATATTTTTTATAATATTTATAAACATATATTTATTTTGGAATAATGTTTCCTCGATTTTATTTTAATTATAAATAATTATTGGATGGAAAATAGGAATTTAATCTCACCTAATATTATATAATATTTTTCCTAGTAGTCACAAATTAAAAGTTGATATCTATCTCAAAAGTAGCTATGTGTTTTTTACTCTTTTAATTAAAATGATTAATTAAGAAAAAAATATGAACAAGTGTCATATGAAATGAGTTATGGTTTTTTAGGCATGTGGTATTGATAAGCTAGGGTATTGGCCCATGGTATTTTAAAAATCTCTAGATTAATTTAGGATGAATCTTCATGGTTAAGGATCTTGTTATATGTTTTTTAGAAGATAATTTTTAGTTCATATACTCATTCTTGTTTTTTCTTCTTTTTTGTGGGGTAAATGGATATTTTCATTAACCGGGAAAAAGTTACACATAGATTAGATTTCCAAACAAGCACTAACATCCAAGACATTCTCGAGAATAACAAGTTGCCTACCCATAATAGACCATTATATGAAAAAAATTGACTAAGATAATCATGACTACATAGAGACTTCTTCAAGGCTCAAGATTTTGAGGGAGAAAATGCCTCTAACATTGGCATAACGGTCTGTGAGTTTACTAATTATTCAAAGTCGTCTTGAATGAGTGCCTTATTTTATAGGGGGCTTCATTTTTTGGCTTGTTGTGGCATCGTTTTTTGAATTCTTTGTATTTCCTAGAGACCACCTTGAAATCCCTCATTTGAGCCCCGGGATTGGACAATTTGAAAAACTCAAATGAAGCTAGTTAATTTCCTTGCTTCTAAGATAGGCATTGTACATAATCCTAGCCTAATGAGCTGATATGCCCTTCATACCCTTTCCATGCCATTCTACCATAAGGAAAATCAATCGTGGGTCATCGAGGTCCATATGCACCTGCTCTATAAGATTCAATATAGGGTTATGGAATTTTCTTTCTGCATATTACATGCTTGATTGAATGATATCTTGCTGTAGAGACTCCTTCAGAAAGGAGAGAAACTTAAAATTATTTATAGATCTAGGGATCTGGTCAAATATTTGAGATACCATGAGGACTCAATTTTATTTTTCTTTAGAGGACTTTTTCTGAATCATCTTTCTCTTTCTAAGAAGGGTGTTCTTAAGGTGATTTCGTAGTATTCATTAGAAAATCCCTAATAAGATGCATGTATTCATGACAATATATAAATGTAAAGGGGACATGTTCATATTCTAGATACTTCTTCCAAACATTATCCTGATAATAAATATCTATGGAGGTTGTACAAGGCTGTGAGATATTCATGTAAACATATATTCAAACATATAATGTATACCAACCTCTCTTAATAGCCTTTGATAATTTGAAAATTTTGTTGATGCCTTCAAGGGTTTCCTCCTCCCAATATTCCTTAGGAAGATAAAAGATGCATACCAACATCGGGATAGCAATGAAGTCTTCATTCTCTAGATTATATTGCTCATTTGAAAATCACACTAAGAGACCTACGTTGTTAAGAAAATAGAGCCCTCCTTCAAATGCCCTTGATATGTCTTCGAAGTTAGAGAGAATGAATATGAAGAACCCTTTTTCCCTGACTCCAATTCTATTTGACCCTCGATGTTCCATTTATTTGAAATCCACCTAATGAGAGACTTATTAGATTGCGATAGTATAATGAATTTGCAGAGCGTGACTATGCATTTATTGGATATATTATTCAATTCTTTTAGCTTTAACCCCATATTTTGGATCTTGCACTGCTTTTGGAGGTGAAGCGATGGATATCTAGCTTTCCAAGATGCGTTGAAAGGAGGTTTTGCTATGAAGCTAGAAACCACTCTTTGTTTAGCTGCTCTCTGAAAAAGATGTGAAAGGTGAGGAGATTGAAGAGGAATACTAGTAGATCTAGAATCATTATGAACTCCTAAAACAATATGGCTAAAGGGGTTAGATCTCGTGTCAAGGAACCAAGGAGCCAAGCATGGATAACTATGTAGAAGAAACCCCAAAATTTCCACAGTAGAAAAAAATCTCTAATTATGGTGTCATGTATACTCATTCTTGTTATAAATAATCAATAAAATAATTTAAGATAAAATTATAATTTAGTTAACTTTTGTGTTTGTTTAATGCCATGCAAGATGTATTATAAAGTAAGTCTTTTAAAGTTTAGCATGGATTAATAGCTATAATATTTTAATAGCCATTTCATATATATAAGTACACTAGTTTACATTAAACTTAAAAGTTCCAAAAAAAAAAAAAGAATATATCAAATTTTCAATCTAAAACATTTGATTTAATTTCAATATATATTAGTTTATCAATATAATTAAAAAATAATTTAATATTCTTTTTCATGTGTTTCCTACCAAATGTATTGTCAATATGTTTAGTTTTTTGAGGAGGTCAAAATCTTCTCTAAAACACTCCAGTTTTGATATGGAAAATGTGTTATGAACAGAAAAGTAAAATCTGTAGATATTGAACTGTTTGGCATTATATTTTAGGACATCAGGTTATTTGGGCCTACCTGATTTTTCTTCATCATAAATCTGATAGTATCTATCTATGTAATTCAGATCTTTATATTGTCTTGAGGGTTTTTTCTCTGAAAATAAATAAAATATAAATAAAAACCAAAACCAAATTACAATGTGAAAGCATGAGAACAGATCATGGTCCTTGATTACTGGAGAAGAAACATAGATGACGTATAGGTTAGTATCTGGACCATATATTGGGACCGGCTTTCAAACAGATCATGGTCCTTGATTACCGGAGAAGAAACATAGATGACGTATCGGTTAGTATCTGGACCATATATTGGGACCGCAAATAACTCACAATCCATTTGGAGAGAGAATTTTAAATTGCTTCCGAAAGCATTGTTTCGAAATCCAACTGAATTTTTCCACAATAAGATTATTCAAAACGTATTTTCGTATTTGCGTAGAAATTTCCATGATCATTCCGAGTGCACTGTGCTGTGCCAGACAATGGCAGATCATTGTCATGATCCTAAGAGCGTATGTGTTCTGATGACTAGGTAAGCTAAGGGCTTCCATTCTAATTTTATTGTTTTGCCGAGTCAAACTCTCTGTGCGTAGCGACAAGGAGAAACGCCCGTCTTTGTCATTACAAAACCCTGTGGTTCATTCAACAATGGATGGTCCAATTCTTGTCTGCCTTTATGCTATATATATTCCGGGCCAAATCGCCTCGGCATCTCAAACCGTTCGTTGTTGACTAAAGATGTAAATAAAGCTTGTGAATATATATATTCAATTGGTAAAAACAGACTATCTTTCATTAAAGATAAGAAAGATAAAAGTTAGTTATATTTTCAAGATATGGTAATCACCAATTTTCAGAATGCAACAAAAATGGATCCCAATGTAAAGAAACAAAAAGCAAGAGCAGCAGGGGAATTATACAATGCTACAATGTGACGTGAAGCTCTAAATATCTGCCCAAAGTATAAACCTTCTGCTCTGTACTAAATATTTGATAAAAAGAAAATAACAACAAATGTGGCAGCAAAGTCCTGTAAATGCTAAAGATAAAACCGAAAATATGACCAATTCCAAAGAGACCAAAGCATAGACTGCACCAATGCTGCAATGGGATAAAATACCAACTCGACCTCTAGAAAGAGAAACTTCTAGCGCTATAGAAGAAGTTTTCAACATAGGATTGGAAATTGATTACGCTAAGAAGATCTACCACGTTTGGAGAGTTTGGAGTCCGCCACCATGTTTTGTTTTTTTAAATATGGGAGAAAGTCATGTTTTTGAAGGAAGCAGAAAGAGTTCTAATTTGTTGTAGCTAGTGGAAAAGAAAAAGGTACTTAAATTTGGAGTGTACCTGAGCCTACTCAATCATCAATTTGGAGAATCTCCTCAATTGCTAGCTAATTAGCATATCCTAAAACTCTCCCCAAAAGCTAACATATCTGCCTGATTGTTTAAACCTGCACCACCATACCATCTAAACGAATAAGATTGACCCTCTTTCAAAACTATATTAAGATGATACTCCATCAAAATACCCATCGGTCATGATGACACGAAAGAACTAATGTGTCTTTTAGGCTTTGATCTCTAGGGCCTGATCTCTTTGAAAGGAAATCAAAATCTTCAAACATGTATATTGCACATGTGAGGGACAATTTGTTTAAAAAATTAAATAATACCTTTTGCCATATTAAAGCAACAACTGAGAATGTAAGAAAAATGTGTCACCCCTTCATTCGCCCCTCTACAAAGATAGTAAATATTCCCTAAAAACCCTTCCGAGCAATTCTCTCACTCCACCCTATAGGCCCCTTCGAACAATGTTCTCTCATGTGAAGATGATTGTGGAACATCAGCCACACGAAACATTTCAATTTCAAAAAAGCCTCCAACCACCACATTTGAATCATCTGAGAATCACTCTCTGAAATCCTTCACCCCTACTATACCTCTCCCACTCAGCCTCAAAGGCCACTTGGAGCTCAAGATCATTAGAGTGTGACAAGATAGGATGGGGAGAAACGTATCTAGCTAGCGAGGTGATTTCGTGATAATGAGAAATATTTTTCATATAAATAATTATATGATTTTTTTATTTTTTTATACGCTGATCCAATATTTAAGTATGATTATATTTTCCACTTCTGGAAACCAAAGTCTTCTCTAACAAAATCATTGCTCACATAAACTAGATTATTTAAAAATTATAAAAATTAAACTTCTTTCAATAAAAATAATAATATTTCATGTCAATCACTAATCTAAATCTGAATTTATATATAAATTAAAAAATATTTATGGAAATAAGATGTTTTTAAATATTTTATAAGTTATGTTTACTTAAAAATTGTAAATTTGATGCAATTTATTATATGTAAGTGATTTAATGGTTAAAAGTCTGTGTTTTCTCCTAAAAGGTTACTAATTCAAATACAAAAGAGTGGATAGTCTAAAATTTACGAAAGTGTACATACTCTATCCCCTTTTGATTCTAAATCTATGACCTCTCATTGGGAAATATAACACTTAATAGTTAAGCCCACTCCATATGTTTAGATTTATCTATTACTATTTTTTAATTACAATCGAAGGTTTAGATTTATCTAAAAAATGGTTATGTGTTATCTATCATTTTAATTAAGTTGATTAAGTACAAAAAAATGTCATATGAAATGATTTATGTTTATTTGAGAGTGTGCGATTGATAAATCATGATATTGACTTATATTATTGTAAAAAATATTACTTACAAACTAAGAAACTCCATGGTTAAGAATCTCGTTACATAAATTTTTAAAATATTTATATATTTCACTCATATATTAATTCTTTTTATAATTAGTAGGAGGAGAAAGAGGCATGTCTACTTTAGAATAGGCTTTCAATAATTTTAATTTAATTATTAATGGGATGGTAGAGATTTATCCTCCATGGAATATGCTAGAATATTCATGTTAGTGTATATATATCAAGATTAATATTTCAAATTGATTATTAAAAAAAAGGTCATATCAACACTTGTCATGTTCTGTATGTGGCACTGATAAGTCACGATAGTCGCCCATGGCATTGTAACAAAATCTATTTAAGTTAAAAAATTCTAAAGATAAAGTGAAATGAATCTCTATGGTTTAAGAATATTGTTAACTCAATATAATTCTTTTTATAATAATAATAAATAATAATTTAAAATATTATAAATTTAATTTAATTTTTTTTGCAATGTGAGATAGTTATTGGGGTTGAAATTTTTGATGCATATTCTTATAAATATATTCCGATCAATCTAATTATGTAGCTAGTTTGGTCTAAATAAAATTAAATATAATTTAATTTTTATGATTTTTAAATTGTTTTGTAATGTAGATATATCATAAAGGTTTTGATATTTATTATAACTAAAATTGATAGTTTATAATACCAACTATTTAATTTATATGATTCATTTTAATCATGAAAAAATTAATTACAAAATTAATAATTTAAATTAATTATTCTTGGGTTTATATGAAGAAACAACCCTGTTTTGCAAATAATTTCAGTGAACCAATCAACCTAAAAACCATATATCAAGTAGCGAAAGAAAAAAGGAAAATCGAATTTACAGATTCTTTTCTAATTATCAACTGCATGATACTAGTGCTTTCTATACAAAATTATACTCTCTTATTATAGGACATCAAAATATCATTAAGCTTACAGGGATGTGCAGACACTTTCGAAGGATGGACTGACATTGGATATCGGAAGGCTCCTTTTAATATCTTCGCCCTTTTTGGTCCCAATTCTGATTCACTGATTGATTTGCTTGGCTTGGATTTCTATAAATTTGTATTTATAGGATTGTATTTCTAAAGTTTCATTCTGCATTTTAAAATTTATTGTCTGATCAAAAAAATGTACTAGAAAATATTAAAATGTTTTTTTTACTGTATTAGAAAAAGTTTTAAATACTTTGGTAATGTACCTATTGGTTAATTTGTTTTCAACCACCGGTGTTAATGAGACCTTTTGGAAACAAAAAACTACAAGCATGGCACATGCATAGGCATAAGTCATTTTCTTGCTTACCTAATAAACTTATTCATGCCTTAAGTCATTTTCTAACTAAATTTCAGTGATTTTTTCTTTCAAATAAATATATATTAAATTAGTGACTTTATAACTAATGATCATGAAATTTAAGATTAAATATCATCATTGACTTGGTAAATAGATCTTTACATAAATTAAAACATATAATGAAATTCAAATTTTAGATGTTTAAATAATACTAAAACATATTAATGGAAATTTAATCTTTTAATTATATAAAATTGAGACACTACTGAGTTTTGTCTCCTATATGATAGTTCGAAATAATGTCAAAATTTTTTTATAATAAGAAATATATTAATTAAAATATCATTATTGACTTTTAAATAAATTAAAACATAAAAATGAAAATTAATATTTTTAATTATATAAAATTGATCCAATTTTACTAGTTTACTTTATATATTGTTTTGGAATAATTCAAAATTATAATAAGAATATTATTAATTAAATTGATAGATATGTTTATTTTAAAATAAGATTTTCAATTTATTTTTTAACATCAATAAGAATGACGATTTGAATTAGGGATTCAAAATTTTAATTTAATTATCAATAATTGTTAAGTAAATGATAAGGATAATGATAAGGATTTAACTTCTGTAGAATATTCTTGAATATTCTTAGTAGTATACACAAATCAAAAGTTGAGATTTATTTCCAAAGTAGTTATGTATTTTTTCTCTATTAATCAAATTTATTAGTTTAAAAAAAAGTCATATGAAAAGTTTCATTTGAATAAATTAAGATTCATTAAAAATGTATTATTGATAAACCATAGTATTACAAAGATTATTTACAAATTAAAAATCTCCATAATAAAATGAGAACAAATATCTATGTTTAAGAATCTTGTTACATTTTTTAAATGAAATATATTTAACTTAATATGAATTCTTTTTAACATTAATAATATAATACTAATTTTAATAAAATATAATTTAGCTAATTTTTTATGATTTTTTTTTTTATTTAATAATAATTTTTAATTATTCATTATAAAATAAAATACATATAAATATTTACCAACTAATTATTAACTCTATAAATTATATATAAAGCAAAATTACAAGACGTAAATACCTCATTCTAATAATTACACTAGATCACGATAAAAAAATTCTAATATTTCTCTCTCGAAGATGATTTTACGTATATCCTTCACATGGTCAATTTTTACACAATAAATTGCAGCGAAGATATACTCTCATATACAAAATTCAATATTTTAGTCCTAAAAATAAAACAACAATAAAGATTAGCAATGATATTTGAAAATAATTTAGACGGAAGGCTTAAGAAAATAATTTTTTTGGATGCTAGCTTTTGTCATTTTTTGTGACTTATAATGTGCAGGTAAGCCTTCTAATAAGACAACAATAAAGATTAGCAATGATATTTGAAAATAGTTTAGATGGAAGGCTTAAGAAGATAATTGATGTAGGGGCATTCGGATTTAGTAAGTAAGGTGGAAGCTTGTTTACATGTTGTGGCTAAATAAGTTGAAATTCATTAATTGAATGGTCAAAAGTCAGTTTTATTGAGAGGGTTGGATCTCTCAAGAAATTAGTTGTATTTCATTATTGTAATAAGTTAGAAACGATTTTATTTTAGATTCAAAAATAGGATTGTTAGCATAGATCTAGGAAATAGAGATTCGCTATTAGATCTATTAAAAATAGAAATTTTGTTGTTAGATACGATGGATAAAAAGAAGGAAAATGTAATGAACAAAGTAGAGAGAGGATTGAGGATTCAGTGAAGTGAGAACCCAAGATTTGTGTTTGGGTTTTCATGTAAACAGAGGTCTTCATTTGTTTTGATCAGGCCTAAGGCCGAGACTCTGTAATCCTGTGAATTTGTGAATAAATATTGCTATCTGTGATTTCCTTATCAGACCTGCGAAAATTAGATTATTAATGCTTTCATAGATGTTTGTTTGTATTTGGGAGAGAATCATGGAATGCCTATTTCCATAAGAATCAATGATTTCCGTTCTCATACTTTACAATAGAAAATCCAGTGTTTAAAGCGAATTTTGGTGCAGACTAGTTCTGTAAGCGGAAATCCATTTACACATAGCAATCACGAAAAACACTTTATCGGATTTGGAATCCAGACTTCAAACATTATGGACCGGGTTTTTTTTAATGTTGTCAAGTCTGTGGGTTTGATCGCATCGTAATATCGGCGCAGTATATGGCAAAGGCTCCACCTTTGAACCACTGCGATATGTGACTGCCGACATATCGCATCAGCATATTGGAGTGAAGCGGAAAAGGCCTTAAGTCAGGGAAAAATGCGATCGCCAATAACGATCGGTGTGATAATCGCATCGAAGTTTTGGAAGAAGTAGAGAAGTGTTAAACGAGAGTAGCGCCGATCGCTGATAAAGCAATTAGATCTACACCGTCTGATTGGGTAGATCCCATTCTGCCGTAATAACACATATTTTGGTTTGAAAAGGGAAAAAATCCATTGTTTTGGCAATTTAAAGACCTTTCGGTTTCGGAAGGAAAAGGCATACATTTGTTTAAAAGGGTGTTAAGTGCGGTGATTATCGGGTTTGTAAATCCATTGTTTCCACCTGTGTCATTTGTGGTATCGGAGCAGAAGTTGAGGTTGATTGCAGTGAAAATGCCACCAAGGAGAGGAGCTGGCATTGGTTGAGGAAGACCAGAAGCAAACACAGTTTTGCTAGAGGAGATCTGAAGTTTACGAACGAGGATGGATAATATGGAGGTTTTCCAGAGAAGAGCACCTGATGAAGGAATTGATAGTGCTGCAGAAGAATCTTCCGTAGAGGAGGAATAAGAAGAAGAAAATGAGGCTAGTAAACTCATCAAGATGTTGGCAAAGGTTGGAGGAAAACCAAAAGTGGAAATTCCTACATATGGAGGAAGTTTAAATGTAGAGGAGCTAGCAGATTGGATTAGATCCTTAGACAAGTACTCTGAGTATGAAGAGATCGATGAGAAAAAGATGGTGAAGTTTGTAGTCACCAGATTGGGAGGTCATGCAGCGATCTGGTGGGATGAATTACAAACATCTAGGACAAGGAAAGGGAAGCCTAAGATCAAACAATGGGAAAAAATGGTAAGTAAAATGAAAGCCAAATTCATGCCTAGAGATTATCAGTTGAATTTTTTTAAACAAATGCAAAATTTAAGGCAAAAGGGAATGTCTGTTAAGGAATACACAGAAGAATTTTATAGGTTAAGTATTAGAGCAGGACATGTAGAAGATGACCTAGAGAAAGTATCTATATATATAAATGGCTTAAGATATGATATACAAAATGATATTAGTTTGTTAAATTTGAAAACTATTGAGGATGCCTACCAAGCAAGTTTGAAGGCAGAGGAGAAGATATTGAGAAAACAGAGTCAAAGTGATCCAAGTGGATGTTGGTGGCCACCCACCTATCCCATTTGGACCCCCACAATTGTCTCTTTCAGCTTTTTCAGTTTCCTAAATTGTAGCACAGATTACTATTTTTAGCAATTTTTTGGGTCCCAAACTTCCGGAGCTGTTGTGAGGCCCTAAACGACGTTTTTTGGGAAATCTGGGGGCAACATGGGTCCTTGGACCAATGTTTCCCTACCCAAAGTGGTAGTTCTCGGATAGATCTTTCTAACGAGCTATCATACGCGTCAAACGGAGATCGTATGCCAAAGTTACGACCCCGGGAAAT
>APFE030259858.1:0-14746 GCA_000404065.3 Pinus taeda
TTGTAAAGGATTTTCTTATTAAGAAGAAGATTGAGATGACTTGCAGCAGGTGGTTTTCTCCCGCATTGGGTTTCCACCTTATATCATGGTGTTCATGTGTGTGCCTTATGTGTGATGATCTATTCTATGTTACTGCATCTGTTAACTGATAATATGGTTGATAATGTCCTAATGCACTCATTGAAGATCAATTAACTTAATCATAAGAAGTTGTGGAAGTAGCATATATGAATCAGAGTTTGGAAATGAAAAGTTTTATTAATATGATAATACTGATTCCCACCCCCCCCCCTTCTCAGTATTATTTCCAACACATAGGACCCTTTGAACTAAAATCTAGAAAGTAGTTTAAGAAATCCAGCATAAACCCTAATTGTATGATCTCCCATATTGGTCGTAATTGATGGAGAGCCCTTAGAGGGCTCTTGACTTGGTTTGATTGGCCATTTGATCTTTAAGATCGACTAGGGAATCCTATAATGTCCATTGTACAATAAAGAAAAGGGGAGTAGTTGCGAAGGTGTTAGTGGTGACACTCCCTTTGTTGCTCATTGCCTATGTCACTTTGTGAGGCTTTGCACTAGGGTGCTAGATTTTGCTATAACAGATAGCATTGTGTTATTAGATGACACTTATTAGTATATTTTGGGAGTTTTGTAATGGTTGTAGATAATGACGAGGCCTTTTGTTGGTTTACAACTAGTTAACTTTGATTTAGGATTGACTAGATTAGAGATGTTATAGGGACTTTGTTGCTTTGTGTAAATATATTGTAATAAATATTCCCTATTACCCACTTGGGTGGGTAATCTTTAGGAGAAAATTTTTCTCCTCCTTAGACAACTAGCCATCCAACAACCCTATAATTATCCACATATAGCTTCACTTTAGGGCTCTCCACTTATGCTTTAGTTAATGTTTTCTCCCATTTAACACACTTCTTGAAGGAAGGCAGGCCATCTATTAGAAGGTACACTAGCCATTTCTGTAATGATGTGCTTCCATTTAATGTTAAGGACATTCGAATATGGATCACAAGTTCAGTTGGATGATTGACTGCTTTTGATTGTATCGTTGTTCCCACATTTCGCCTAGGAGGTTATTCTTTACTCCTAGTCTAGTGTGACCTCCCTAAGGCCTTTTTTTTACATTGTTTAGGAGGGGCACAAATAGAAGGCACTAATTGACGTAGCATGTTGAAGGTAATCCACACTTGTCGCTTTCCATCTGTTCTTGTATCCACTTCCATTCTTTGGGTTGATTGTCATTTGTAAATGGGAGATATAACCTTTATCCACATTGAGTTAGAGGTTGAAACCTTGCCCTAAGAGGTTGATGCAATTCAAATAAAGATAAAAACATATATAGCCACAAATGAAAGAAAATGAAAGATGTAAAAGATGGAGGGCACTGATAATAAGCACATGGGAAAAAGCCTAGGCTGAGCTTTACCGTCCTCATTAACCATCACCTAGTTCCTAAGCATATCATGCTTTGTTTAAATCAAAAGAACTTCTAATGTCCCAACATTGATGAGCAATAAAACTATGCATCTTTAAGGGGTATTGAAACAACATAAAATAAGTTGGTCACTTGAGCCATGAAAGAAAGAAAAGAAAAAAACATTGAAAAAAAGGTGCATGAGAGGGGTGGACCAAGGAAAGGGGTAGCTCAGGTCTCCACGATTGCTCCCTATTATCACCATTACACTCAAAATGTTGGACCTCCTTCAACTTGCGTCGAGACATTGACATCTTCCTTAAGTTCTTTCCAATTCCATATACACATTTATTACATGCACCTATGGATTGATGGGTCTACCTAGAAAATGTTGGTCTCCTTGGAGTTGGAAGCACCTAATAGGGCTAATTGTATAATCATCCCAACACAAATATGGTAACTTTCTTACAAATCATCAACTAGAATGACATTTGAAGGCAAGGTTTGTGGGAAGTATTTTTGTGCCCCTAGATTTGATTATGGTTCACTACGATACTTCAATGGTTTCTTTACCTAATGATGTTGATCTCACTTGATCTTGATGGTATGTTTAAGATAGTTTCTCATAGATGCATTATATATCATTTGAGGTATGGCTTGACACCTTTTCATCACATTGAAGAGCACATTTAGCCCAAGATGAGAGCACTTGTGACATTGCATGCTCAATGTTTCCCACATAGAGATGAGCATTGGACCTTGAGGAGCTTCAACATGGATGTAGGGTCCCTTCCATACCACTAGATGCTAAAATGTTGAGCCAAAAAGTCAGTTCATTGGCAGGATTGACAGTGTGCCCTAGAGGACTCAGGACACCCCCAAGCTGGCCTTGTACACTTGTTGGATGTTGCTTTGTTCCTGAGTCCAAATGAGGATGGTGATCGTTGGACACACTTTGGGAGGGATGGAACACTTCCTTTTGATGCGAACATTATGCCCTAGGGTTACCACACCACCCATGCAAACCCTATGAAGGTGATGCAGGGCTTCTTGATGATGACTTCTTAGATGAGGAGACATGGCTTCCCTTTGACTTTGATGAGGTGTCTTGGATTGAGGAACAACCTTGGATCTATTTGTCGCTTTACTTGATGGAGATGCTCATTAATTGAGGGTGACGTCATGTTGGAGATATGATTGTCCTACGTGTGGAAAAAGTATGTCATTTTATTGTGATTTATCATTTTGTAAAGCTATCTTTAAGTCGAATTGTGACCTATTAGCCTTGTTGGACACTTAGGCAAACTTTTAGGGCTCTTAATTGTAAATTAAGGAAATTTGACTTGGTTACCCTCATATAAATAGAGGGGAGTCAAATTCCTTTGGATCTTTGTCATACACACTCATCATTTCTCACTTGAAAGAGTGCACAATCGCCGAGTATAGTGCAAATTTTCTTGGGGAGGATATGTTTTGCATGAAGAGGCTTTCTTTGGATTGATAAAGTGATATTTGCTTGAATGGTGTAATTTTAATGCTATTTTTCTTCCATTTAGCATGAAATTGCTGAAATTAGGGTTTGTTATGTGCCATATTAAAAATTGCAAGATCTTTTACGAGCTCTTATTTCTTGGTATGTAAAATTTGTCATGAGGTATCGGTCAAAGCAACTAGATTTTGAATTGTTTGACCTTAAATCTCCTATATATAAAAGTCGCTAGGATTTTGGGGAGTGAAGCCAATTGCCCTCCTACCCTCTCTGTGTAAGGTCCTTCTATCTTCACCTTGCCCTAATTGATTAAAGGCACTAGTCTAGGTTTGTCGATCAACCTTAATTTTCAAATTTTCTTTATTTCATAGTAATTTAGGGTTAGGGCTTGGTTAAATCTGCATTTTATAGCTAAATTGTACCTATATGTTATTGTCCTTTAGGTAGGCGTTGCATCTATTATTTTATGAAAAGTAAAATCTATCGCATGTTTTATCCCCAATCTTAGGGACAACGTCTAGGTCTTGTTTGCTGTTATATGTATTTTCAGCCACCAAAAACACATTGTTGACCTTTCCCTTGTTTTCTTTTATAGATAGCCTTAAGCCAATTAAGGAGGATACCATAAATAGGCTATTTCTATTTCTGTTATATTTTTTTGCATGCTGTAAATTTGCATATTCCCAAAAAACCAACTTATAACAACATTTGATGAGTTGATGGTGGCTAGTAGAAAAGTGTACTTGAACATCTGTAGATCTTATCTCACCCTCCAAGGCTTTGCGAGCGCTCTCCGCTATTCCATCTGCTCTCGTACACCCCGTGCCTCTCTTTATTGAAGATCCTTACAGGGTGTTTCATTAACAAGCTCTGTAGAGAGCCATTTGGCGTAGATCTTTAGGTCATCCCACCTCTAAGTCTTGCCACGGAAGCCTCCCGTGTGGGAATAATATCCAACCACAAAACAACAGGGGTGAAGCCACTGAGGTGACAGTGATGGTGGATCCCATTGTTGCCCTAAGACCCAGATTGCCTAGTCAGGCTTTGCACTAGGTTGCTAGATTTTGCAATAGTAGTCCCATTAAAATATACTAATTAAAATATTTTTTTTAGAAGTTGACACATACATGTAGATTTTCTATCCTTGGTAGAGTCTTATAGTTCATGAGCTATGATGATTTGGAGATTGACCAAGACTGTAGGTAGAGCCTTATAATACACAGGTTTGATCGATTGGAGATTGATCAAAGATAAATTTGAATGGGACCAACTTAAGAGATTTCTAACAGGATTGCTTGCAAATAATGATTACAACAATAATGAGGGTTTTCCTGCCCTATATTAGATTGTGTGTTTGTGTGTGTGCCCATGTGTGCATTTGTGTGTAGGAGTCCCTTTTTTGTGTATTTCTCTGAGAATTATAGTTGTAGTATCAAAATTTTAGAATCAACAATTAGTTATATGTTTTAGCTAGTTCATAGTTATATTTTTTACTCTAAAATTTGTGTTTATGACTATTGACTATGATTTTTTTTAAACTTGTGAGCTATTTTATAGATCTTTGTTTTATGCAATCAATGAGCTTTTATTTGTATTAAAAAGCTTTAATCAATTC
This sequence comes from Pinus taeda, assembly GCA_000404065.3. Taxonomy (NCBI): domain Eukaryota; kingdom Viridiplantae; phylum Streptophyta; class Pinopsida; order Pinales; family Pinaceae; genus Pinus; species Pinus taeda. The sequence continues at coordinate 4,545 of APFE030259858.1, forward strand.
AACTTTGATTGCATTGCAAGCAGATAAGCTATTAGATTCACCCATATTTATTATTTTTCTCAATATCTTGAGCACATTATATATAATATCTTTAGGATCTAATCACAAATTTTGTTAATTTATGCTGTTTGTTTGACATAGTGAGGCAATCAACACTCTTATTGAGTCTGGGGTGAAATCAAGGCATGTTGAAACAAGTGATAAATCTAGTCTCCCAAGACAATTGATGGAGTCCTTGTTCAAGATAACTGAAATTAGTGAGGAGCCACCTGCAAATACAGGTTTTGTGACTGCCATGAGACTGAAAAGGAAGTCGAAGAAAGTGCCTACACAAATATCATTGGCTAATCTATCAGAAACAACAGATGCTCTACCTAAAGATGGTATGTGGTCACTCAACTATGTTAGCACCTTCTAGGATTGGAACGAAAGCACTGAGGCTTTTAAAATCAAGGTATAGATGTATTGTGTTTATGGAGAAATTTGACAGTTTTTTGATTACTGGTGATTGAATTGTTTTATTGCTAATTTGAGAAGCTAAAGAAAATGTTTTGTTCTCTTCTTATTGTGTATGTGATAATTTGTATGATGGACTCACAATAATCCCTGTAGATCTCTATTTACAACGAAACAAATGGATGAGTTGGGCAATCACTTGTTATAAAAATTGTTAATCTAATCCTCCACCCACAGATCATAAAAAATATCTGTTTAATAAGCGAACAAAGCATAAGAAATGATCTAAATAAATTAAACATGCGTTTTTTGATGCTTGTTAGTATTCCCACTTCAGTGTGAACATGTTGATACAATCAGTTTGCCCATAATATGTTGTGAGTTAGATTCTTATGGTTCAAGTTTCTTTTCATTCCTTCTAGTCTCCTTAATTCATTTTCCTGAATGATTCCAGGGTAGAGAAAGGGCGAGATAATTACCTACCCTCTTCATTTTTCTAATTTAATGATCTGTTTTACAGAAGATTGGTAATTTATTATACAGAATCAGAAGAGTTACAGAATTTGGTTCATTATAAAGTTTTGCTTTTCATCTGTACGAATGCAATGTTGAAAATTGGGGCAGCTATGGGAATGGGATGAATTTCCCATGGGAAACCCATCTTGCCCCAGGAAGAATTTGAATTGGATAAAGGAAATTATTCATAATTTGGTTCGGCACTTCTCTCGTTGTTATTTAATGATGCGCAAATTTATTTGGGCAAGAAACATCATGACTTGTTAAATATATTTAAAGCAAATTTAAATTTGTGTTTTCCTCCCAAGTTACAAGTCGGCCTCATCATGTCGCCCTGCCCCATTGGTCGTGACTTTTTGCTCAAATGAACAGCTATAAATATACACCTATCCCCCAACATTCTTGGCAACGATTCGGTGTGCTGTGGGGCAGATCAGCTTGGGTCTGTGGCTCGCAATGTCTTCTTGTGGTTCGCATATCTTTCAGTGACTCGCATCACATTCTCTATGGCTTGTTGATATTATTTCTGTGGCTCGCATTACATTCTCTATGGATTGTTGATGGCTAGCATTACATTCTTTATGGCTCGCATTCTTTAATGGTTTGCATTACATTCTATAGTTCGCATTGTATTTGTAGATCACATTATCCCTGTGGCTTGCATGGTTACCTCATATTGTATCTGTAGCTTGCATTATGGTTTGCATTGCTATCTCTGAAGCTCACTATCTGTAGCTCGTATTATTTCTGTGGTTCGTTCTTGTTATCTCAGTGACTGACATTTGATTCTCTGTGGATAATAATTCTTTGAAGTTCTAGCATGTAAATTCCAACACCTTATATGGAATTTATTACAACGGAGACTGGACCACAATTATTTACTTAATGAGATACAAGATTTGCAGCTGGAATCAACAGTTGTTTTGTTTTGAGAAGACATGGGAATACAATCAGTTGTTGCACCTGACATTCAATGGATTGTTACAATCAGTTGTTGCACCTGACATTCAATGGATATAGGACTCCAACAATGGATATGTGCTCTTAGTTTATTTTCTCGTGGTACATGTCTCAGTCCCTTTACTATATCCCGGTGAATCTCGCCTTCAAACACCCAGGACAATAGATCTACGCATTGCTTCTAATAAACCTGTCACTACAAAATAGTGAATCTCGCCCTGTCGCTCAGCCTTTACTATATCCTGGTGAATCTCGCCTTCAAACACCCAGGACAATAGATCTAAGCATTGCTTCTAATAAACCTGTCACTACAAAATAGTGAATCTCGCCCTGTCGCTCAGCCTTAGTTGAATGCACTGTAGACAGTGGTGCTACTCTTGCTAATCTATCTACCAGTCAGCAATTGTATAAACTCTGCTCCTCAACCTGCCAGTAAACTTTTCTTAACTCGCTTGATATCTTTGCTCTGTTTAGGATGGTATCAATGGAATTCTGCCTTCAGGACTTGATCCAATACCCTGAAGGAGGCTTCGGCAATTATTTCGAACCCTGCAGTTAACTCTTTGTACCAGAGTGATTACTTCATAGAACTGGGTCTATCTAGTCTCCAAATCGACCTCCTATTGCTACTTCAATTGATAGCAAGGTGGAATCGGCCTCAAAGAATGTGCCTTAACCTACATTAATCAATTTGCTGCTATTGAGAGGAAGAGAGCGATATGATGCTGTTACAAGGATTGACTTCAGCTTGTTGATCAATTTGGCCACTCGATCCTACGAGTCTTGGCTATCACCAAAGAGACTCGGCCCATTGTTCATTAGAGAACTAGGTCCCCTCCAAAGAACTAAATTGGCCCTCAACTTATCTACAATTCTGCCTTCATAAAATATCACGCACCTGACACAATAATTTGACCTTTTCTAGTCTTCATGTATTCTCTTGCACCCGATCGCTGCAATGGAAAGTTTGCAAGCAATTGATTCCGTGACCAGAAGTCAATTCGACTGTCAAATATTTTTGGGACTCGAGCTCAGTTTTAAATGAGATTCAAATTTTCAATAGGTTGGCAATTTTACATAAAAATGGTCCCTTGCAAATACACCTTATGAATGCGCTTAATACACATAAACTCTTGTAATGTTAATGCTCAGATCAGCCCTTTTGAAGGGAGCTTGCTGTCTCCAAGGGATGGTATCGATATCTACATGGATGCTTCAATTATTTATGCCACAATCAACTCGGCCTCTAATCAGACTGGTATACTGCGGTGATGATGAAAGCTACAGTGACACTGAATATTCTCCTTTGACTTAACACCTGCGAACAATTCTTCTGTTTAGCACTGATGAGAAGTCTGGATGACTTCTCCTATCCACTAGCTAGGGTGTATCGTTACAACACTTAATATAGCCTTGATCCTCTAGGGTGTATCATGTTAATTTTCTTAGTGCTTCATAGTTATTTGCTTTGATAATTGCATTTACATCATTATTCATCATTGAATTCACCCCATAGCATTAAACATTATTAGCAATTATATAGAAAGAACAATAACTTCAACATTGCAGCGGAATAAAGGAACACAGGAAGAAAAACATGCACAAGGGACACCAAGATTTTGGTCAGAGACCAAGGCAAAACCCCACAAGGGAGAAAACCCTACCAAATTCTTCTTCTTCTTCTATTAGATTGTCATCAAAAGTTCAACATAGAGATACAAATACCATCAAGCTTACCGAAGCCTATACAAGGCTTGTTCACAACTTCGTTTGTGAACAAGATTCACACATTGTCATCAATGATTCACCATACTGACATTAGTGTTACAACATATAAATATTATAACAGATGTACAAATAACCGAACTGAGGTCTAGGACTGCCATACATATCACTGGACTGTTATGCTAATACTGCTGAACATATTGCTGAACTAAGGTGTCACTACTGCTGTACATATCACTGGACTGAGACTGAGATATCACTACTGCTGTACATATCACTGGACTGAGACTGTGATGTCACTACTGATGTACATATCACTGGATTGAGATGTCACTACTGCTGTACATATGATGCATGTGATGTTGTACATGACTATGATGCCGAGGGTTATACATAAAACAGAGGAACGAGAGTCCAACCATACTATGATATCAAGGACTGCTCTGTGATAGATCTGAGATATCAAGTAATTGTGAAGCTAAACAACTATGGTTTCATGATGCCATAACTATGAAGAGCAGAGATACCAATGCCATATATATGACTGAGATGTCAATGATGTGTAATGCCAAACCATTGTGACTGAGATGCTATGCGTAGAGTAACACTGAGATGCTATATATGTGACGGTGAACAGATGCCAATTGTGATGCTATACAATTGGTCATGCCATACATACAGACTATATGGCAAAGTTGAGACTCTTTCTAGTGCCTGGACAACTCTATGTAAAAGACTGTAATGCAATATGCCAAGACTGTAATCGAAGACTATAATGTGATGCTGCCAAGGCTGTAATCCAAGACTGTAATGAGATACTGCAGAGACGCGAAGAGAAAAGACTGTAATGCATACTGTAGAGATGCGAAGAACCAAGATATAGCGGAATGTGAGTACCATAGATGCCATGATATAGTAGAATGTGAGAACCATAGATGCCAGATCACTGAGGTAAATATGAAGCACAAAGAGCCATATATATAGAGACCATCTACAGAAAGTAAGTAACCTTTCCACAGAGATGCCATATCAGAGATGCAATAGAGCAAGACTAACAACAATATCATGTCCATCCCAGTAAGAACGAGATCATGGAACAAAATCACAGTGTTGAGTGAGAATATCCATGAGATCAAAGAATATAAGTGCGAGATAATAAGAGTAACGCTGAGACCATAATCTATACAACGCAGAGGTAATGTGAAAGACGTGTAGTGAATACTAGTGAAACCATATGCATAGACTGTGCCACTGTAACCATGCGAAAATCATAAGGATTGTAACCATGCAAAATCCTGCTATGAGTTGCCAATTCACTATGCTATGCGAAGATTTGCTCTGTTGTGCCATGCAAAGTCAAATTCTGAGCCAAAAGAGATCAATACCTTGAGGCATGCGGAGACCATCTTTTAGCCAATCGAATTGTGATTTGGAAAGCAACTCAATAGCATATTTATAGTGGTTTGTCTTTGGCAAAAGGTTGCGACCCTTGGAGGGAGCCGACCTAATATCTTTGAAGCCAACCTCTTTTTGTATTTGAATTTCAAATAAAAGTAATTTCCCTTCAAATAACCTTAAGCCGACTTGGGATATTAGGGGCAGGAGACACTTAGTAACTTTAGTTTATAATTTTAAAATGCAAATCTATGCCAATTAGATTTGAATTTCATCTATGGCAATCAAAGGAAATTCTTCCTGCAACTTCACCACAATTTAACATTCCCTCTCAGCTAGGGAGGAATTTCCTTCACAAGCCTCATGTCTCATCATAGCTGCATCACAGCGAATCTCAGTCAAGTGGAAGACAGACAACTGCAAAATCGAAAAGAATCATCTCATAAAAGAAGAGGAACCCTACTTGTCAGACATATATCTCAACATAACTCAATCATCCGCTGAAGAAGAAGAAGAAGAACCATCATAGGGGAGCTTCCGACTTCTACCCTAACTATAGTTTTGCAGCTTTGCTTGCTACATGTTCTAAATTGTGATTTCTATTCCGCAGATTAGTAGAGTAGAATTGTGTATCTTGTTTTTAGTTCGAAATCTTGAGCAGTTGCAATTTCTATGAAATTTCTACATGGCATCAGAGCCCTGAAATCACATTAGAACCAATATTTCGAATCTGTCCCTCAGAAATTTCGAATTTGCAGCGTCAATGTAGCAACTTTTCTTCAGATTCAGCAGAATGTCTTTCAACAGAGTAAGATTGGAGTATGCCCTGAAGGGCAGCTCAAATTTCATAGCCAGGAAGGACCGAATGGACGCAATGCTTGATGATAATGGTGTGTTAGAATATGTTAAAACTGACATTGCAAAACCCCAGTGGTTTGATGCATAACATTAAGCCTAATGGAAGAAGGATGTTGCAAAAGTCAAGAAAATTCTTCTAGGAGGTGTGAGACCATGTGGTCTCAAATCTCCTTGGCAAAGAAACACCATATGCTATGTGGAAGACACTGACTGAGCTATTCGAGAATAGCAGTGACCATAGAAAATTGACCTTGAAAGACAAGCTTCGAAACATTAGAATGCAGAAAAATGATAGTATTGCACAATCTCTCTCCAAGTTCACACAAGTTAGAGATGAGCTTGGAGGGGTTAGGGTGAACATTGTAGAAGATGATCTGGTGAGCCTAGCTCTTTTAGGCCTTCCAAAATCCTGGCACAACTGTGAATGGAAGGGAAAAATTACCAAATTGGGAAAGTTTGTGGTCTGATTTGGTTCAAGAAGAGTTCAAGAGGAATATCAGAGATGGAACATCATCCAGAGAAGAGGATGAAGAAAATTTTTCCTTGGTTGGGAAGGGAAAGAAGGGAAAAGGGGAGAAGACCCAAAGCAAACTTGAATCCAGCCAAAATAATGGCAAGAAGAAAGTCTTGAGCGAGATGAAATGTTTCCACTGCAATGAATATGGGCATAATGCAACAAAATGTCTGCACAAGAAGTCCAACAAGAAGCCTTCAGGAGGAGCAGGAGGTGCAACAGTGGCTTCACAATTCGAATTAGACTTCACCCTAATAGCATGCATTGCAAACACTCTTTGGGGAGTGTGTGGTACATTGATTCCGGTGCCTTATTCCATATGACAGGGTGCAAGGAGTTCTTCAGTAACCTAGAGGAGAAGGATCTCCAGATGCATATTGAATTCGGGGATGATGGGAGGTATCGTGCTATAGGAATTGGTAATGTCACCTTTGAGAGGGAGAAAGCCTTCCCTCTTCTCCTGAAAGATGTTATGTTTGTACTTGGGCTGAAGAAGAACCTAATCTCTGTAGTAGTATTGGAGGATAAATGATGTTATTTTCAATAAAGGGAAAGTCTTTATGAGACACATAGCTACCCGTCAAGTGAAGCAGATTGGAGTTCGAGTCAAGAACCTGGAGATTGCGTTGCATTGAGCAGCAAGGCTAAAGGAGTGCAGAGTCGAAATGTTGGAGAACTCTGGCATAGGAGATCGAGTCATCTACACGATGGTGCCTTAAAAATCATGTAGCAAATTACCAACTATCTCTCTAAAGATTCCCTTGATCAACACGATGTTTGCAAGGATTGCACATTGGGGAAATATGTCAAATCCACTTTCCATGGCCGAGATAGCAGAGCAGATGCAATCTTGGAGCGAATCCACTTTGATGTTTGTGGACCCTTTTCTACAACCTCCACAGCAAAACATAAGTACTATGTTATTTTTATTGATGATTTCTCTAGAAAATGCTGGATCTTCTTCATGCGGAAGAAGGTCGAAGTTTCTCCAAATTTATTGAATTCAAAGCATTGGTTGAGAAGGGGACTGTGAAGAAAGTGAAGACTCTCAGGAGCGACAATGAAGGTGAATTTGTTTCAAATGCCTTCAAGGATTTCTGTGCCAAAGAAGATATTTGAAGGGAAATGATAGCATGCTATAACCTGCAACAAAATGGGGTAGTTGAAAGGAAGAACATGAGCATAGCGGGAGCATCAAGGAGGCATGTTGAATTATCAGGGGTTTCCATTACATCTTTGGGCAGAAGCATGTAACACCACAGTCTACTTGCAGAACCAAAGTCCTCATAGAATACTTGGTATGATCACACCAGAGGAAGCTTTCTCTGGGAGAAAGCTTGATTTGTCTCATTTAAGAATTTTGGGAGCTTCAATTTTTTGTCATGTCTCTAAGGATTCAAGGAGGAAACTTCAGCCTACAATAGAGTTGGGATTTTTTGTAGGATACACTGAAACTCCACACAATTGCTAGGTGTTTTTACCTTCACTGAGGATGATAGTTGTGAGGAGAGATGTCAAGTTCGATGAGGAAAAAGCTATGAGATGCTCTCTGGAATGAGAGCTGAGTATCCCATATGAGCAGGAGCTTCTAGCTCCAAAGGAGGAGCCTCAGGATGTTGTGAAGAAGCCACAAGTGGAGGAGCATAGAGGATGTTGAATGGAGACACCCACTCAACGAGAAACATCCAGAGAAGGGAGAAAAAGAACCAGAGAAGCTGATAGATTGATCCAGGATGCACGATAGCATGTGGGAGCTCCTAAATCATAGCGCAGGAAGAGGAACTCACCTAAGAGGTACACTGGTTACATGGCTCTCATGACAGAGCTCATTGAGACAGAGCCCTTTTCATTTGAGTAAGTAGTTTCTCAACTTGTTTGGGTTGATGCCACGGTGGAAGAATATGAGTCCATCATGAGGAACAATGTATGGGAGGTGGTGCCAAGACTAGAAGGTTAATCATTATTGGTTCTAGACGGATCTACAAAGTGAAGCATGCAATTGATGGGAGCATCGAGAAGTACAAGGCCAAATTTGTGGCCAAAGGATTTTCTCAGGTAGAGGGTGTTGAATATGAGGAAACATTTTCCCCTGTGGCAAGGTATTCCTCCATCAGATCAATTCTTGGATTAACTGCGCAGATGGGGTGGAAGATCCACCTAATGGATGTGAAGATCACCTTTCTCAATGGTGTTGTTGAGGAGGAAATTTGCATAGAGCAACCAAAAGGATTTGAGACATATGATCGGGAGTCACATGTGTGTAGACTCAAGAGAGCATTGTATGGTCTCAAAGAGGCACCCCAAGCACGACACACTCGGATCAACAATTATCTCAGTGGATTAGGCTTCACCAAAAGTGAAGCAGATGCGAACCTATATCACATTGTGGTAGATGGTAAGTTTCTTATTCTTGTTTTGTATGTTGATGATTTAATATTGATAGCTGATGAGCAACTGATCAACTCTTGCAAAGAGGATCTTGCAAGGGAATTTAAGATGAAAGGCATGGGCTTAATGCATTACTTCCTTGGGCTGAAAGTATGGCAAGGTGATGGTGAATTGTTTGTGTCTTAGGAGAAGTGTCTCTAAAATAGTTCAGGATTTCACATGGAGAATTGTAAGCCTATGGACACACCTCTAGCTACAAATTGGAGGAAGGAGAATGCCACTTCAGGTGAAGAGGTTGATGCTTCCATTTACAGGTAGCTTGTGGGGATCTTGATGTATCTTGTGAACATAAGACCCAACATGTGCTATGCAGCAAACCAACTTAGTCAAGTTATGGTGAGACCTACCAAGCTGTATTGGAAGGAAACCAAGCATGTGTTATTGTACCACCTTAGAGGCACTACCGAGTATGGATTGTGGTATAAGAGAATAGAGGGAGTGAAGCTCCAAGGCTTCACCGATGCAGATTGGGCAGGGAGTCCATCAGATAGGAAAAATGCTTTAGGTATTATCTTCAGTGTTGGGTCCGCAACTATTTCCTGGTAGAACAAGAAGCAGAGGTCTGTGGCACTCAGCTCAGCAGACGCTGAATACATCGCTGCAAGTCAAGCAATATGTGAGGCCATATGGATGAGGAAAGTACTTGTTGGTCTTTTTAGTCAAGAGATGGATCCGACAGTGATATATTTTGATAATCAGAGTTACATTAAGCTTTCTGAGAATCCGTTAATTTCTTGATAGGTCCAAGCACATTGATATTTGGCATCATCATTTGCGGGATTGTGTGCAGAGGAGAATTATGTTGCTACAATACCAATGTTGCACGAAGCGGAAGCGCGGAAGCGTCATTTTCCAAAAATCTAGGAGGCGAAGCGTCCGCGGAAGCGTCTGCTATATATATATATATTTTTATATTTTTTTACATTTATACTCAAAACAAACATCCCAGATACCAAATTAATTGTAGAAGACATGAAAACATGCATATTTTTGCATAAATCAAGATAGATATGGCATCCATGATTCCATTGTAGTTACTAGTATGTACAACAATCATCTATATTCTAGCTATTACAAACATACATCAAATTTTTAAGCATATTATAAAACATAAACATTTAAGCATATTATAAAACATAAAACATAGAGCATATTATGATTTATCTAGCAAGTGAGCAACTGTCAACATTTGTCATGTCCAAAATTCAAATAATAATGTTTACAAAATATGTCACTTGGTCACCGCCAAGCAAAAAAGGTTCAAAATTCAAATTCACAAGTCTACAAGTCTAATGAGTAATCTATGACAAAAAGTAGTAGATTGTGAATA
>APFE030259858.1:14766-38663 GCA_000404065.3 Pinus taeda
CACGGAATCGCGCCACCTGTTTTTTGGAAGCGCGCTTCGCCTATCGATTCCGGGACGCTTCGCTTCGAATCGCGCTTCAGGCTTAGGATCCAGGGGGGGGGGGGCGATTCCTGCAACTATGTACAATACATTACAACTAAGGAGCAAGATGATGACATCTTGACAAAGGCATTGTCAAGAGGTAAATTTGAATTCCACAGGTTCAGGATAGGGGTGGTGAAAAATCCCTTTCTTGCTAAGAGGGAGTGTTAGAGAATGTAGCAAGAAAGGCTCAATTTGACTTTAGCCTTAGTCAAATTGAGTAAATTGAATTCCACATCAGCAGGACAACTTGGAGGCAGTGAGCTAGTGTGACATGGCTCTTGTCGCTCAGTTAGCTTAGTAAATTCAAGTTAGGGGCTTGGAGTTTAGTCATGCATGTGTTTATTGCTAAATTTAAGCAATCTAGTTCAATTATTTTCAGTTGTATTCAGTTAACTGATGTCTATCTATTGATAGAGTCAGCTGAATGTCAGTGGTGCAGTTAGACAACAATCTGACTTTGAATCTGTTAATTAATTGATCAATCAACCCAAAATAGCTCATGTATGCATGGAATTCGAATTGCTCAACTGAGGTGGAGGAGACAAGGCTAGAATAACATGAGTTGTATACTAGTTGAGCGTATAGTGATTGCGTGCAGGTTGTGCTCAGAGTTGGAGCAAGCAAGTATGATAGTTTCTCTATTCAACTGATTAATGCAAAGAAGCTTGAGGGGTTTTTCCCAGTTGGGTTCCCCTAAAAATCATTGTGTACTTGTGGTTTTGGTTGTTGCATGTTTATGCATGTTGTTCTAAATTGTGATTTCTATTCCGCAGATTAGTAGAGTAGAATTGTGTCTCTTGTTTTCAGTTCGATGTCTTGGGTAGTTGCAATTTCTATCCAATTTCTACACTAGCGAGGGTCCTAGGAGAGGTACCTAAGGGATAATTACTAGATCAAATGACAACAATGGGACAAAGACCCACGGTCAACTCAGTTAGTGTCCCTTGCTTTTTACATACTTTAACCGATGGTAGGAGTCTTGGCATGAAGGAAATCACTAATAATGGTAGGATTAACAACTAGGTATAATATGATTTCCAAGGCCGATTCAAAGGAGAGGCTCAATATGAGACTCACTTGCTTTAATGAAGCTTAATTGTTCCCCAAGAAAGACCTAAGGTGGAAGGATTAGACCTAGGGTTTAGGGGTGTTCAACAATAATGAGTATGCCTAAGGTCAAGACCCTCAATATGATATAGAACTTCTCAAGTAGCTTTGTGAGGCAATCATATACCTTCAAGCAGGCTTTTGCTATTTGAGAGACCTAGATTGGATCCAGACAAGATCTAGGGTTTATGACTTTATCATGGGAGGAAAGCCTCCTAGGTGCACCCTAGATCAAGCTAGGACAATGAAAAAGGTCAAAATGATTAACTTCCTTTGAGTTTTATGTGCAAAGACTCTCAAGAATACCCTTCACGAAGATGTTCAAGGTGATTTTCAGGATTGCAACTAGGGTTTTGAGTTTTCTCACAATTCGATTGTGGGAATTGTCTCAAATTTGGAGGAGAGCTAGAGGAAACATCAACACAGAAGGATGTCCAAGTGGTCTTGCAAAATCTTCTCTCATGCAATTCGCATCAAGCCCTAACAGGCTGTCTAGGTTTAGGGTCGAAATTTAGCAAGAGGAGAAAAGGAGAAGGGAAAAAGTGGTGATCACCAAATTTGCACGGGTTAGTGCCTTATCCTTGGGCTATGGAGTATATGTGATTCGAAATTTGGCCAAAATTGTCTTCAGAGAGGCTAAAAAGTGATGCCCAGGCAAGCACTTTTTAACATTTAGCCACCCAAAATCAATGGACTTTTATGGAAGAAAAACAAGTTTTACTCCACTAGGAACATCCATCTACTTGTTGTCAATGAGAAGCATGCACAAATTTACAATCTAACCATCTTTTATAATGATATTCAATAATTAGGGCACAAAAGAAAAAGCTAGTTACGAAATTTCCACACATTATACATTTTTCACGTAAAAAAAATCTTCAACAAGATTTACTTACAAGATAACAATAGATATATCCAATCCAAGATTGAGAAGATGGCTCCAAGAGAACAAATTTCAGCTCCAAAAACATCAAAATGCATCAAAAGATCTCTAATAGACAACCCAGAGAAAGGTGTGAAATTCTTCCAAGAGAGCTAATCCAAGAAGTGATTATGATCAAATAGAGATGAGGCTCTACTTTATTTTTGAGTTTCTACAAGTTCGAATTAGCCTAATGAGCCCCTAAATTTATTTTAATGTGCAAAATAACACTAACTTTGGTGACAAGCCACCAAATAGCTCAAATGTGTAAGATAAGCCACCCTAATGAAGCCGAAATGATAAAATAATGGTGCAAAGGGCCATTGGAGGGCCTAGTTCAGTCCTCAAGTGCCATGGTGAAGAAGTGGGCTCCACAAATAATTGCTAGAGGAGTTGGCCCCTTGATCTCCAAGGAAAACATCGTGTGTTGCTCCCAAGAGGCTCTGGGGCACAAGCAATGGTCTCATGGGTCTCCAAGTGGCTCATAATCAAGTTGATGTTTTTTCAATGAGGGCTAGAAGATGACACATGTCCTCCCATGTTTGTCTAGAAAAGACACAACCTCCTCTGGTCCCTGGATGTTAATTTTAGGTATGTTCTATGCTAGAGCAATTTATTTCAATTTCTTTTCCACATTAGCAATCACATCAGCATAAAGTAAACTGTAGATAGAACATAAATATAAATCGCAGAAGACAAGCCAAGACATGAGGACACAAGATGTGGCGCTAGCCAGGGACAAACCCCACAATGTGGGGAAACCCTTAATCAATTCTTGTTTTATGTTGTTCAAAGTTCAACAGAGAAAGTGAGAGAGATAGTACATTTACAATAGAAGTCAATCACTTTGACTTTTGATATCAGCATGAGATTAGTTGAAGACATATTGCTTCAACGGATTCTCTAAGGTGACTCGTTCACCTATCATAGTGTTGCATCTCGTCTATTTTCTGCACATTACCGTGTGACACCTTTCTGTACTGTCACATGTGTTGAACCTTGATGACTGAGCTGCTCTCATCTTCATGTTGCATCTTCCATGGTCTTATTCATCATCAAGCTGCCCATGGTCGCATACATCATGCTACTTTCCTTCGGAGATAGATGCTCTGGCTGTTTTGGCAATTCCCTATAGTTTCGGCTTTTCCGGCAGTTCTGAGAGTTCCAGCATTTCTGGCTTTTCCGGCTTTTTCGGCAGTTCCAACTTTTCCGACAGTTCTGGTTTTTCCGGCAGTTTCGGCTTTTTCGGCAGTTCCGACTTTTCCGTCAGTTCTGGCTTTTCTAGCTTTTTCGGCTTTTCTGGTAGTTCCGGCGTTTCCGGCTTTTCGACTTTTGCTTACGATCTCTCCTCCTACTAAAACCCAAAGACAAGTAGAGAGAGGAAGAGATCCAAGTGTGTGTAGAAATGACTTGAAGTCCTCTTCTATTTATACTAAAATGTAGAGGTTGAATAGACATGATTGTTGAGCTTCTAAGCCTACATAAGTTGCTGGCCGACTTAACAATTTGTCTATAACATAAATAAATTCATAACTTCATAAATACTTATCAGAATCGGACGATGTTTAGATCAATTCTACACCTCTCAATGAGAGGTATCCAATAAAAATATCAGCTGCCATAAATGATATGACCCACATGGAGTTTGGCCCTAGTTGCCAATTTTAATACTCCCTCTCAACTAGGGAGAACTCCATCTGCTGATCCATATGTACAACTGTACTATCTCTGTCATCAGTGCCCTGCACTGCTCTGGTAGCTCTGCTCAACTCTGCTGGCTCTGCTCTGCTCTACGCAACTCTGCTGACTCTGCTGGCTCTGCTTTGCTCTACTCAGCTCTGCTGGCTTTGCTGGCTCTGCTCATCTCTGCTTGCTCTACTCAGCTCTGCTGGCTCTGCTGGCTCTGCTCTGCTCAACTTAGCTTTGCTGAACCATGAAGAAGAAAAATAGATCGAGAATGTGTCATACCATTCTCCACTGACCCGAAGTCAGTCTCAGAGTGTGTACCATTGGTCCCAAACTAGTCCTCAACCAATCCGAAGTCAGTGTCATAGTAGGTACAACTCCTACCATTGGTCCCAGACCAGTACTCTACTGACTCGAAGTCAGTCTAAGAGTATGTACCACTGGTCCCAGACCAGTCCTCAACCAACCCGAAGTCAGTGTCATAGTGGGTACAACTCCTACCACTGGTCCCAGACCAGTACTCTACTGACTTGAAGTCAGTCTCAGAGTATGTACCACTGGTCCTAAACCAGTCCTCAACTGACCCGAAGTCAGTGTCATAGTGGGTACAACTCCTACCACTGGTCCTAGACCAGTACTCTACTGACTCAAAGTCAGTCTCAGAGTATGTACCACTGGTCCCAGATCAATCCTCAACCGACCCGAAGTCAGTGTCATAGTGGGTACAACTCCTACCACTGGTCCCAGACTAGTATCATTGATCCCAGATCAATGAAGGTCATCCTAGCATAAGGAGTACGGTCGATACAACGTTGCGTCCATCGGTACTACTATGGTCCCTATCCTCATTTCCCTACTCATTGATCAGATGAGAGGTACTTCCCATGAGTCCCAGACTGCATGGGTAGGATGCCTCGACAGGAGAACTTAATCATCCCGCTACACAATCGTCATGGAGAACACATCATCCAGACCTCACAGGAGAATTAATCATCCCGCTACACAATCGTCATGGAGAACACATCATCCAGACCTCACAGGAGAATTAATCATCCTGCTACACAATCGTCATGGAGAACACATCATCTAGACCTCAGAGGAGAATTAATCATCCTGCTACACAATCGTCATGGAGAACACATCATCCAGACCTCACAGGAGAACTAATCATCCCGCTACACAATCGTCATGGAGAACACATCATCCAGACCTCACAGGAGAATTAATCATCCTGCTACACAATCGTCATGGAGAACACATCATCTAGACCTCAGAGGAGAATTAATCATCCTGCTACACAATCGTCATGGAGAACACATCATCCAGACCTCACAGGAGAATTAATCATCTTGCTACACAGGAGAGTGAATCATCCTATCCCACAAGAGAGTGAATCATCTTGTCCCACAAGAGAGTGAATCATCTTGTTCACAGGAGAGCGAATCATCCTGTCCACAGGAGAGTGAATCATCCTGTTCCACAAGAGAGCGAATCATCTTGTCCACAAGAGAGCGAATCATCTTGTCCCACAAGAGAGCGAATCATCCTGTCCACAGGAGAGCGAATCATCCTCTCCCAGTGCAAATCAAATCCTCTTTCTCAAGAACAAGTTGAAGGACATCTAAATGGATAAAGGGGAGTCCATCCAATCCTACTTCATGAGGATCACACAAATCAAGAATGACCTTTTATCTATTGGAGAAGTTTTGTTGACATGGAGCTCACTCACATTGCTCGTGGGGGTCTTTCAAGAGCATGGGACGTGTTTAACACCATCATTCTCAACAATGACAGGATTCCTAATTTCGATGAATTATTGGCTAGATGCACTCAAGAGGATACGAAGATGATGGAGAGAGACAAGCTCTGAAATGGAAATGTACCTACTGCTTTCTCTGCTCATGCAAAGAAGAAAAATAATGCTGGTCCAAGGAGGCAGGGTCAAGGATTCATGCAAGGATGTGAAGAAGGAAGGCAAGGAAGGTGCTACAATTGTAATAGGTTTGGTCACTATGCTAGAGAGTGTCCTCACAAGAAGAATTCTCCAAGGGATGACGACAACAATAACACCTTCAAAGGCAATGGCAATCAAAGGAACAACAAGTTCAATAATAAAGGAGAAAGGAATGCTCTCGTGGCTTGATATGGAAGTGGTTGACCTCCCAAAAGATCGAGAAATTCCAGGTATGAGGAAAGTAATGTTGTAGAAAAACAAAAGGAGTTTATCTTATTTCTACGCTATCTACTACCTCTCCTCCGCATACTTTGGATCATTGGTTGATTGATAGTGGAGCCTCAAGGCACTTCACTGGGTACAAAGAGGCCCTCTCAAATTTGATTGAAATGAAAACTAATTTGGAAATCATACTTGGAGACAATTCCACCTACCTCGTGAAAGGGATAGGTACTATCACTCTTCACTTAAATCAAGGTCAAACCATTCATCTACAAAAAGTATTTTATGTGCCTGATTTGAAGAAGAACTTGGTGTCTATTTCTACGATGGAAGATAAAGGCTTCAAGTTAGCATTGATTTATGGCAAGGTACGAATTTGGCAAAGAAACCCTAAAGATGCATTCACACTTGGATTTAGGGTTGATGGTCTCTATCAAGTTGGAGGAAGTCCTTTGGGAGCCTTGATTGGTGACACTTCACTTCAATCTGAATTATGGCATCGAAGATTTGCCCACCTTCATTACAAAGCCTTACTTGGGGTAAGGAAGATGGTCATGGGTATCTGCGAGTTCAACATGAATCATGAAGGAGTTTGTCAAGGTTGTGCAACTGGGAAAGTTACAAGGGGACCATTCCCTTCAAGTGAAAGCCAAACTACCAATATTCTTCAATTGGTCCATTCTGACCTATCTAGTATGTTGCCGGTAACATCATTGGGAGGATACTTATACTATGCAATTTTTGTGGATGACTTATTTTGCAAAACATGGATTTATTTATTGAGGAAGAAGGATGAAGTGTTCAAATGGTTTCGTTCTTTCAAAGCCTTTGTGGAAAATCAAACAGGGAAGAAGATCGAAATATTGAGGATCAACAATGGAACCGGGTATGAATCAAATGAATTCACTGACTTTTGTAGAGAGGCTGACATTAAGAGGGAGACAATCGTTCCATACACTCATGAGCAAAATGGAGTCGCTGAAAGGAAGAATTGAACAATTATGGAAGCCACCCGTGCCATGCTCCATGATTAAGGTCTACCAAAGTTCTTATGGGGAGAAGGTGCTAACACTGCCGTGTATGTTCAAAATAGGAGCCTGCATCAAGCATTGGATTTCAAGATGCCCAAAGAAGTTTTCAATAGTAAGAAACCTGATGTCTCTCATTTTAGAATTTTTGGTTGTCTCGTATATTTTCATGTGTCTAAAGAGAAAAGAAACAAGTTGGAAGCATCTGGGAAGAAAGGTATATTTGTTGGCTACAGTGAAAATGCAAAGGCATATAAAATCTATATTCCTAGTCAAAGAGATGTGGAAATAAGCCATGATGTCACCTCCGATGAAGATACTGCCTTGCCCTTGGGAAAGCCAGTGATCTCCCCATTCCAGGAAAGGATAATGATGATGTTGCAGAAAAACAGGATTAACCTCCGAAAGATGAGCCTATGCCCAACGTTGAAGGTTCGATGGATCCCATTGATCCACCTCCTGGTGATCCCTCTACCTCAAGGAAAAGACCTTTGTGGCTCAAAGATACTCTCGAAGATGTTGAAAGGCATATTGCTCGAAGAGGGACATTCAGTGAAAGTAAGAAGCCAAAACAAGTATCAAGTGTACTTAGCTGCTATGAGTACTATTTTTCAAACTCAGCCATGTACATTTGAAGAAGTCGTAAAGCATAAAGTCTGGAAGGATGCAATGAATGAAGAGTATGAATCTATCATGAAAAATGATGTTTGGGATGTGGTGCCTAGACCGAAGGGCAAGTCTGTAGTCACCTCTAAATGGCTATACAAAATCAAACATGGAGCAAATGGGAGTGCTGAGAAATACAAGGCCAGGTTCGTTGATTGAGGCTTCTCTCAAAAGGAAGGAGTGGAGTATGATGAGATATATGCATTGTTTGCGCAATATACCACTATCCGATCCATTATTGCTCTTGCTGCCACTAAAGGATGGAGCCTACATCAAATGGGCGTTTATATTGTTTTCTTGCATGGATTGCTTAAGGAGGAAGTCTACTTGGAACAACCTTAGGGGTTTAAGTACAAGATCATAGGACACATGTATGCAGGATGAAGAAAGCCCTCTATGGGTTGGAGCAAGCCTCTAGGCCTTGGTATGAGAGTATTGACAACTAACTTATGAAGCTGGGATTTACGAGAAGTGATGTTGATCCTAACCTATACTTTAAGGTTCAAAAGGACGCGCCTCTCATTTTGGTCCTTTATGTAGATGATCTCTTTCTGACGGGTGCAAATCCTCTCATTTATCAATGCAAGCGGGAGTCGGCTCCAAGTTAGAGCTGAAGGACCTAGGATTGATGCACTACGTCCTAGGCTTGGAGGTCTAGCAAAAGCCAGGTGAGGTTTTCCTTTCTCAAGAAAAATATACTGTGAAGCTGCTCGAGAGATGTGGGATGGTGGATTACAAATATGTGTCTACTCCGATGGAACTCAACTTCACGAAGCTATCTGGTGTTGCTGTTGGGCAAGAATTAGCAAACCCTTCTGAACATAGACAACTCGTCGGGTTCATGATGTTCTTGGTAAACTCCCTGTTCGGACATATGCTTCACTGTGAATACATTGAGTCAATTTATGGTCGAGCCTCATCACATACATTGGATTGCTGCCAAGGATCTCTTGAGGTATCTCTGTGGCACAATCAACTATGTATTGTGATACACTGCCAGGAATTGAGGCTACATGGAAATACTGATGCTGACTGGGCTGGCAATTTGGTGGATCGAAAGAGCACGTCAGGATGTTGCTTCTTGTTGGGGTTTGCTTCGATTTTGTGGATGAGCAGGACGCAAAAATTAGTTGCGTTTAGCACTACCAAGGCCGAATACATTGCAGCTAGTATGGCCTGTTGTGAAGTTGTTTGGTTGAGGAAGCTCTTCAATGAGCTATTTGAGCACGTGTTGGATACCACTGTGATCTTCTGCGAAAACCAGAGTGGGATTTTCCTTTCAAAAAATCTCGTGTTACACGACCGCTCCAAGCACATTGATATTAGGTACCACTTTATGAGCAGGTCACAAACATCCTCACGAAGCCTTTAGGGAAGGTCAAATTCATAGCCTTCTGAGAGAGACTTGGAGTTGTGGAAAGACTCTCCCATGAGGGTCTCGCATGAGTTGAATATTGAGCTCTGGGAGCTCTTGGGTCTTGGGGTACTTCTTGGAGCTATGAGTGACCATAGGGTGAGGGGTTCACCTTCCCCTATTGGTGCGCTGTGTATAGGGTGAGTGGTTCACCTTCCCATATTGGTGCGTTGTGTATAGGGTGAGTGGTTCACCTTCCCCTACGATTGATGACACGTGTATAGGGTGAGTGGTTCACCTTACCCTATGATTGACATATGCATAAGAGGAGTGGTTCACCTTCTCCTATGGCATATGAGCAGGATGAGTGGTTCACCTTCTCCTATGGCATATGAGCAGGATGAGTGGTTCACCTTCTCTTGTTGATGCCCCAACATACATCCTACCCATGTAGTCCGAGACTCATAGGAAGTACCTCTCATCGGGAAAAGTGGATAGGGACCATAACACTACAGATGGATGCATCCTGTATTGTCGTACTTCCTATGTATAGGATGCATGGTGTTCAACAACTTGATTTGGGATCAAGTTTGATTAAGGTTCTACCTTTGGACTGACTTTTGTCAGTGGAGAGTGGTAAGGTCTTGTGACTCACTATCAATCAATTCTTCTTCATTATACATATCAGTGTTCAGCAAGGTAGAGCTGAGATGAGATTCAGAGATGGTTCATGACAATAGGATGGCATGATGATCGATGATGATGGATGGATTGTCAGGTGCAATTCTCCCTATTTGAGAGGGAGTGTTAAAATTGGCAACTAGGGCCAAATTCCACCTTGGGACAATTGCATTTGATGGACAACTCATTCGAGAGGACCAAAATTTATATAAAGATCATCTAATTTGGACAAGAAGAAGTGTGTTTTTGAATTTATGCCCAGACATGTGCAAATTGTCCAGGTCGGCCACACCATCATCTAGGCTTATGAAGCCCAATGGACATGTCACTTCACCCTCATCAACTTGTATAAATATAAGTGACCTCTGACCTCATTTGGCATCATCATCACTCACACATTCTTCTCTCTCCTTCTCTCATTGGTTTGTACAACAATTGGGAATTCTCTCTCTGTCACACTTGTGGCAAAGTAGGTCGAATTTCTGGACAAAATTATAGGGCCGAAATTTTAGAGTTTTTTGCAGTTTGACCAATGTTAACCAACATTGTCTTTGACTTTCTGGGCATCCTTTGACTTCGATTTTCAAGGTGATTTTCTGTTTAAGCAGGCCGCATTTTTGGGCACAAAAACTGAGGCAAAAGGATGACTTTGACCCGTTGATCGTAGGGTTGAACTCAAGTTGACCAAGTTTGACCACAGATTTTGTTACTGTTTTGGTCCAACTTTGACCATTGCTGGAGGTTGAGTTTCACTGCCTTTGACTAAGTTTCAAAGGAGGAGTTTGACTGTTGCGTTGGCCATTTTAACTTTTTGTTTAGGACTGAGTTTGACTGTGATTTGGCAAGTCAATTTTGAGTTTTTGTACTTTTTCTCTCCCTCTCTCTGCTAAACATTTGATATAATAATAAGAAGAATTGATCAAAGGGTTTTCCTTGCATTAGGGTTTTTACCTGAGTTTTGCCAAATTTGGTGTCCTCTTGCCTTGTCTTGTCTTCTCCATTTTATTTTATGTTCTCTCTACAATTACTGTCAATGTGATTTATGGTTAATGTGATTGCTATTGGAAACTAATTTGGAAAATTGTCGTTGGGCTACTTAAAGTAAATTGAACTAATTGTGCTAAGCATAGAACATACCATTGTTAACTAAATTTAACACCAAGTCCAAGATGAAAACCCACCTGCAATCCTGTATAAGATCCAATGCGTCTCGTTGCCTTCCAATACAATAATTCATTAGTGCAATTGAGTAAATAAGCTTGCTAATCAAGGGAAAACAAAGACTCTTAATAGTGGCTTTCCCTTCTAAATTGGGGCTTTAGACATGCCCAAATGCTTCCTTCCTTGGCAAGGGAGGTTAATGGAGGACCCTATTAGGTGGTTTCAACCTCTAAGGGAGTGGCAGGACCATGGTACATCCATCAAATGGCAAGTGTCATGTGAAATAGTGATGGAACGAAGTGGGAGCAAAAGTGAAGGCTTCAAGCCACATGCCTTAGTACAAGGGTAGCTAGGATGCAGGAGGCTCATATCTTGGGTATATGAATGTAGGAGGGAGCAATCGTGGTACATGAGTTACCCCGACCTTTGTTTTTCCACCGTTCTTCATTTGCCTTTTGCCTTTTATTGATTTTTCCTTATTTTAATGCTCGAGGCTCAAAGGGGATGAGAGCATGATGTGTAAGATTTAGCTGTGATTTCCCCCTTAAAGTGGGGTAGTTCATCATCCACTAGGGGTTGGGACAATCATGGGTTCCTTGAAGATTCAAGGGGCACTCATGGGGGCCCTAGAAACAAGGGTGATGGCCATAATGATAAGCGGTAGAACTCATGTTTGGCTTTTGCCCACGTGCTAAATTTTAATGTCCCGGTCATCTTTTGCATTTTGTGGTACATTTCCTGTTGTATGTGGCCATATTATGCTTTTATCTTTCTTTCTAGCTACATCAAGCTTCAGGACATCATTCTAGGTCCGACCCAAGCTGTGGGCAAGGGGAAGGGGAGGCTAACACCTTGTGGAAAAATCATACCTTTAGGCTTGGAAGACCCACCTTCAAAGATACGATCATAAAAGATTAGCGAGGGTACAAAACACCTGGCTTAGGTGGCAGAGAGTGGTAGCACATCGAGCTATCAGGTGGCTGCTGGCTTCCAGTTGAAGACAATTTTAGGAGAAAAATCCTCCTGTAGGGGTCACCCACTAGTGGTGGGTAATAGGAACCAAAGACAAACCATAAATAGCATAAAACACCATAAACCAGGGGCCCTTCCATAAATGCTCGTGGGAGGTGGCTAGTGTAGAAGCTTGGCATTTTTGGCTCTTCCATTGCGAGTTGAGAGCCCCATGCTACTCTCTCTGGTTAGCACAAGGGTGCCGACTTGTCTCTCACCCACATCTGGGTGAAATTCTCAACAAGTTAAAAAGATGTATTAATAGAATTGAAGAAAACATTTATATCTTAGATACATTGACAATTAGTTGTTTTGTAATCATTAGTTGGGAATGGCAAGAGATCTATGAAAAAACTGTATTAATATTGCAACTAAAAAATGCATTTATAATATTTTTCTCAATATCCTTATATCTAGTATCTATAATATGTACTATATTTTCCAAGGTTTGATCTATAATATGTAGTTTGTAGTGATGACCATCTATATAAAAAATGCTAGATCATCTTTAATGACTCTGTTTGTTTTTCCTTGCAATTAATGGATAAGAAAATCAAGTGCATTTTAAAATTTTAAATCTCTAGAAAGCATGATGAAAAAAATGAAAAGTTTGAAGCTTTTCTTTATCATTTTAAATTCATATCCCTGAACATTTTAATCAATATTTTGAATTATGATTCAATAATTGTTGTTTTTATTATTTTACGTCATTATATTTACAACAAAATGCCTCTTTATAATTGTCTCATATATGTATTGTCATAACATCTCTATATTCTTTCCTTAAAGCAAGGATCCAATAAGAGTCAAAATAATGTTGGTGCTTTGATGGATCAAATAAAAACATCACCATTTATAGTATCCTTTTATTGTTCTTCTAGGAGTTCAAGTGGAAGAAGATGAGTATAACAGTCTTCGAAAGATTGCAAGCCAACATTGGGGCACCATGAAGTCCTACTATCAGGAGGTTAGATCTTTTGTAAAACATATTCTTTGCATTATCTAGAATAAATTAAGTATAATTGTGATAGTCTTGTTGTCTTAATCCAATCATTTTATTGATAGATTGTACCATGTTTTGGAAACTCCATTTTCATGACTGTGTGCAGGCTGCAGTAGCATATTCAAAGGGCGAGCGTGCTCTTGCGGCATATCTATCAGGGGAGGTATAATGTTTGCCTACCTATATTTTTAATACACATTAGCTTGAAACAAGTCAATGAAGGTAAAGTAATTGGAAACATATTTTTATAAGATTCACTTGATATTAGTTGTATCACTATGATGTTGACCATTTAATTTCTCTAGTTGTAATATTTTTGTGCTAGCATGTATGGAGTTTCTATGACCATGCTTGAATAATTCATGTTCAAACATAGGTAATAGTTTAACTCATTTTTTCGAATGAAGTTCAAGGTTCAATGAATATTGAGTGTTGATTAAGTTTGTCATCTTGGGAGCTACTTTTCAATTCATTGAGTAGGTTGTCTACAAGATGCTCTTTTGTGGTTTGTGCTTGAAGTTTCTTGATCATGACATTGGATGAAGTGTTACTTTGTGATGGTTTGTGCCTTTTCCTACTTGTCAATGGTTTTTTACATTTGCTCGAAGCAACATGTGTGTGCACATTGCTGCTTTGTGTCCTTGCCTACTTGACCATAGTTTTTCCGTTGCTTGTAGTAGTTTATGCCAACTTGATGAATCATGGTGGGTTTTCCCTTCACCCAGAGTAGTGTTGGTCTTGTTGACAGTGCTTTGTGAGTTTGCATTGACAATGCTAGTTTTCCTTTCTGCTTGTCAGTGTTATAAGGACTAAACCAGACTGGCCCGTTCAGACTGGTTTGACTGTTTTTTTGGAAAAACCGGTTCAAACCAATGACTTGAACTGTTTTTGTTTGGTTCGATATCAATGACTAGAACTGTTTTTGTCTGGTTCGATATGATAAAGCCACGTAGAACGCAACAAGTGGGACCATGAAATGGCTCAAGGTGTTTGAGAGTGGTTTTGACCTCATTGGATTTGATATGGAGAAAATAGAATTTTAGATCTCACTCAAAATCTAGTTAACTTAACAGTTTTCCAGGGTTTCAGGACTGGGGGGATTGCAACACTACATTGGATTTTCTCATGTTACGAGGGTATGGAACTAGTATTTAATCAAGAGCACCAAGCCCTCTATGTACCTTGATTTTAGTGGCATTGGTTGTTGAACTCCTCTATCATGAGTCTACTAAAAAACATACCCATCACTCAAACAAAATCTTGACTTGACATGCTATGATTTTTCTATTTTATTTTAATGCTTAGAGGGTGATATTTGTGACGAAGATCCCAATATAGGAAATGATTTTGAAGATATGTAGTCATTTGTTGTAGCCTAATTGTTTTTGGATGCTAGAGCCTAGAGGCCATGTGGACCTTGTTTTCTGATTTATTTTCGGTTTAGAGATGGATTGTACTTGGTGCTATTTTGGTTATATGCACCTTTACATGCTATATAAATGAGAAATTTTGGTTATTTGTGTATAAATGGTTTGGATTCATATGGATGCACATGAATATATATGTTTTCCTTTAAAATTTGAATATTTTATGTGTTTTTGGTTGACCGGTTATTTGGTCCGGTTCTTTTACTGGTTTCTGTATGGTTCTGACCGATTCCCTGTCTGGGGGGGTCTACCGGTTCAATGACCAGTCTGGTTCTAATAACTATGCTGCTTGTTAATGATGCTCTAAGCCTTTGTGTGCTCGACGATGGCTTTGCCCTTTTCTTGAAGAAAGGTATTCACACTTGATGATGCTAGATGCATGTGCCCAACAGATATCATAGTTGGTGAATTATTTATTTTTATCTCTTATTAGTGATATGTTATATAGTATAAAAGTATAAACTAAGCTTATTGATATCATATATTTTTTATGTTTATTAATTGTTTATTTCTAATATTTATGTATTAATCATGTATTTCTAATATCTATGTAACTTAGTAATTACATTTACTACAATTACTACAAATATATATATATATATATATATATAATATATTATTTGTCAATTGAGTTTAGCTAGGGTGGTTGGGCAGAATAGTTGTTATCCTCCCCACCCAAGTTCAAGTCTTGTAAGTTGACATGTTGACTCTCTAGAATAGAGTAACTTTATTGCGCTCTTAAGTGAGTCTATACTAAGAGCTGGCCTAGTACCGAAAATCTCTCTCTTGCCTTTGGGTTGAGAGGGAGGTAAACATCCCCACATTTTGTGGATGGTAAACTAGGTAAACTGTTGGCCCTAATTACAGGGCCTCGCCCCAAGGGAATCAAAGAGTGTCGAACCTATGATCAGCAATAACTAGCAACAATATCAAAAACTTCACATCTGGCTCTAGTCCACTTGAGCTAACCATTGGGGCTAAATTTATGGTCATTGGGTACCCCCGGGGAAGAAAGTCAGCCTCTGTCTTAGCACGAAGGCAAGAGAGAGGTTGTTGTACTAGGCCAACCCTCAGTATAGACTCGCTTGAGAGCACAACATAGTTACTCTATTCTAGAGCATAAACATGTCAACTTACGAGACTTGAACTTGAGTTGGGAGGATAACTATTCCGCTCAACCACCCAGGCTAAACTCAATTGACAGTATATATATATATATATATATATTCTTTCCAAGGAAAAAATCTATATTTTTATTAATTTAACAAAAATACATAGTCAAATGCCCATGGCATTCATAAGTGTTGTTAAGACCTTTTCCAATGTCCAATCCATCATCACAAAAAGTCGAAGTTTGCTTTTGTTCAACTTTTGCAGAAAAAACAAAAGTGATCCAAAGCAGTACATTAATCATTCATTCAGTAAAGTGTGAAATTCCATCATTATACAAAATTTGAGATAAGACACTAAAAATATGGAGTTTTAGATCCATGGGTCATTATTATATTCTGTAGTGTGTCTATTTTCGATTACTGAAATAATCCAGGTTCCTCCATCCAACCCAGCTTTAGCTTTTGAGAGTTTGTTTGCAATGCTGTTCCTATTTTTGTAAATATGAGAGGGAGATGTGTTTGAGAAAGATGTAAGTATATAGTGAACTTCATCATATAAGGGTGTTAACTCTTAGATTTGCTTATGCAACTGGAGGGTTAAGAGGCCAGCTAGCATTCATCAGGATGGTATTGAGTGATGGTTGTATCAAGTGTTACAGTGATTAAGGTCCATTTCAGAGGCATGTTCACCAATTTTGGGGAAAATTGTTATTTTAAATAATTTAGCAGCTTTTCTATCTTATAGGAGTTAGAGTTCTGGGTTCTGTCTGTTAGAGGTGGTCACATATTTTGGATCCTCGTGAGCTCATGATGCCAATGAGATTTTCTTGAGCAATGTGTGAGACACTGTTATTTTGAACAGATAGGGTCTAAGGGCATGTATGATGATTCTGAGCATATTGTTGGATTCATTACAGAAAAATGAGTCTGATGAGATTTTTTTCATTGACATCAACATGTGAGATGCTGCTATTTTTCAACAGTGCCCATTTTTAGGTATGCTATATTTGGTAGTGATCTTAGAGTAGTTCCCTTCATTTTTCTTCTTCCTTAATTTTTAGGAGTTTGATTGCTATTTTTGGCATGTCCATATTTAGTAGTGTTACTCTTGGCAGGTGTGGGTATCTTACTCTTGGTTCCAGTGAGCAGCCGAGAACTGGTCTGAGCTGAGCAAGTGGAAGTTTCTTAGTCTGACACATGGCAGCTATTCCAAGCTTCTCTCATCAAGGGATCTGTAGGTCATCCTCTATATATTTGTCAGTTCTCACTAAAATTGGTTTTTCTTGACTCCAGCTCTATGTCCAGTGGGTGAATTTAATTTTTGGAAAAGGAGGTGCCTAGCCTAATTTGGGTAGTTTCCCAATTCCTCTTTACTAAGTTTGGAGGATTGGAAGTTTGGGAAATCTCTATTTTTAGATAACAGTTTATTATTGAACAAGTTAGCTGATTTTAGAATTCTTATTGTTGGAGTCAGTTTAGCTATCTTTAGTGAGATTGATATCTCCTGTGTTATTAATTGTATTCAGGGTGTTTGCAAGAGTCATTGTTTATTTATGAAGAGGTCGACCCCCTTTTGCTATTATTTAGTGAGTGCTTGAACTGTGTGTGTGGGGCTCTGAGCAGATTGGGAGTTGCTTATAGCTGTTATCTAACATACTTACAGCAGTTTTCCTCTCTTAAACAGTCACCTAATAATAGTTTATTATTGCACGAGTAGGCCCTCCAGTTTTGGGAATTTGTAGAGGGTCAATCAATGGCATTTTTTTCAATGGTGCTTTTTTTGAACAAGCAACCTTCTTCTGTTCCATCTTTTTTTTTCCCTCTCATTGTTGCCTTACAATATATTGTAATATCCCCAATTTTGATTTTCCACATTAGAGACGATTTTTGGAAGAGGAAGCAATTCCAACATTGGGGCTTAGGAGGAAAAAGGAAAATTGCAGCTCTAGTGGAATGTGGGACCCACAAGAGAGAGAAATTTGGCCTAAGAAGGGAATTCACACTCTTGGAGGAGAGAGAGAGGAGGGAGTGCGAATTAGGAGAGAGAAAGGGTGGGTGTTGTTGACCAGTGGAGTGGCACTTGAAGATTTTTGTGAAGACTCCATGCCCAAGGATGTACCAAACACTCTTTGTACCATCAAAGATCATCATATCACTAGAGTTTTTCAACTCTACTTTTTCTCGTCTTCTTCTATTTTACGCAAATTCCACAAGAAAGTGATGGTAGTATGATGAGTTTGAGTCATGTAACAAGCCTAGGTAACTTGGGACTTTGTTATCAAGTGAGTCTACTTGGAGGTTTTTTTCACCTGGTTAATTATCATTTCCCTCCAATAATTTAATAAATTAGTTGAGTTTTTTCCTCCAAGCATACTCCCAAAGCTGGAGTATGGCTTGAAGGCAAGGCCTTGGGTGAGTCCTAGTGTTTAGAGTCATTGTATATTACCATACTAGATCACTCGTAAAATTTCGTGGAATTTGGTTAGGCCTAGGGAGTCATTTTTTAATTTTTAAAATTTCCTACAGGGCGGAAATTGGAATAAATTTTGTATATGAAATGTAATAAGTAATGTCTAGAGAAGTTGTATGGGGTATGAGTAATAAAAATTACACCTTTCACCCTCAAATTTTTGCTATGACACATTTTGAGGGGTTAAAAATGTATTCTAGACCTTCAAAACCCACTTTTCCCAAGTTTAGTGGGAAATCTGACAATAAATGAAATCAGAAATAGATTAAAAGGAGATAAATAAATAAGTCCATGTGACAAAATGACATGGAAATGACTTGGAAATTATCTCAAGTCAAAGGAATGAGTCAAAGGACAAGTTGGAGGATGATTTGGCATCTTGCATCATAAATACATGGTCCACTCAAGGAAATCGATTTTTTTGGCATTAATGCAACTAGTGACTTGGAAAATCGAATTATTTGGGGAGTTAATGCACATGTGAGATATTTGAAAGATATTTTTTGAGATATTCTTGGGAGTTTGTCTCCGCTTATGTTCCCTCTCCTTCACACTTGGCATCATCATGGCACATCGAATTGTCCTCAAGGAGGGACCACACAATTTCCCAAGGGATCTATGTTGAGCTCATTGGAAGCATCTACATGAGGTGGCATCACATGGTTTGTTCTTGGAGTTTGACTTGAGTTAGCTTCTTTATTGATTCACACTTGGATTTGCTCATTTTCACACTTGGAGAATTCAATTTTGCTTGAGGATTTCATGGTGCCACATATGGAATTCGATTTGCATTGGTGTTTACTTCATCCCTCCACTTGGAATTCAATTTCCTTCTTGGGATCTTCTCCATGGCCATTCATCACTTGGTTGCTACATTGGGTTTTGCTCCCATTCTTCTATATAATAGAGCTTTGAGCTGTCATTTTGTAATCTTTGTTACTAGCTATTGCGCTTGTGGAAGCACTGTTACTTTGTATACTTTTCAAGAGTTTTAGTAAAAAGACTTTGGGGGTCCATTCATGGGTGTTTTTCCTTTGGAGCATGGTGCATTGTGACCTATTGATATAATCTCTTCTATTTATGCTTTGTGTTATTTCATTTTCCATATATTTTTAGACTTACTAGTGCAAAGCTATCTTGTGTTAGCATTTGATTTTGGAAGTAGGCTCTAGATATTGAAAGTTTTAGTTTATTTTCACATAAATTTCTAGAAGTTTCAATTCATTGTTTGCTTATTTAAATCTATATGGAATTGTTGTCACTCAGATTGTATAGGCATGGTGTGACAACGACTTAGGGAGGGGGTTGTCACTCTGATCCCTGCCCACTCCCTTCTAGTTGTCTCCCAAAAACAGGCTACGGGGAGTAGTCCCTATGGAAGATAGAAATGAAAGACAAGTTGGCAACCAACGAGTCTGGGAGACACGATTGAATGACCTAGCCACTTGGTTGGTTTAGCAAGTTTTTAGAGATTAGATTTAATTATCAATGAGACCAGTGCCTTATGGAGTCCACTTACTTGCCTTATATCAATTAAGGACCAAAAGACCGGATGAACAACCGCTTCTTGAATGCTTAACTAACCTATATTCTATGCAAATCCTAAGACTTAGGTGAAATGCAAGAATCTTGGTTACTCTTAATTATGTCTGTTCTAGATGGTTCCTTCCTCTTAACTATTTTGGAACTAGTCTCTACAGTAGGTTGTGGAATAAAAGCCAAAGGGAAGCAAGCAGAGGTTTGATTACTGATACCTTCTCCTGCGTTCTAACCACCCAATGCTTCTGGCGCTATAGAGATTGTGACTTTGATGATTGCAAGGTCACCGTGTTAACCACTAAAGAGGTGCTAGGCTCCTCAAGCTAGGTGAGAAAGGTTGTCCTAAATGTCTATCAACCAAGCTTGTGCTTGGAGGTAAATTATTAGATGCAAGAATATTCCTAGAATGATATGAAAGGATTATGAGTGAGTCTTGAGTTAAGATTGTTTATGTGATTCAAGTACTTGATGTTTATTATCTTATAACAAAAGTACTTAACAATATATTGAAAAACAATCTTAAACAAGACCAAGTGCTCAATGATACAAGTGCCAACAACCAACAAGAGATCTTCTTACAATAATTTCACAAAGATATTGACCAACAAGTGATAACAATTATAGCAATTTAGGAAATTCAGAGCACTTATCTAATTAGCCAATGTTTACCAGTACAAGATGCCAATGACTAAAATTAAGCCCAACTCACTTCAACCATGAATGATTATGAATTGTAAAATTTCCTTACCCAATTTTAGAGACTTATGTGTGATTTATTATAGCTGCAACCTTGTATTCAAAGGTCTGCAAACTTTATATCAGCAGTCAAGAAGTGATGCAAGATACCAAAGTAGGCTTGAAAATCAATGCATTTAACTTCCAATGATATTCACTTGATTATAGGACTACGTAGACACTATAGATCAAATTTATTATGCTCAAATCATACCTAAAAATGATGTATATCAGATCTGTAATAACTCAGAAAATTAATGATTCAGTCCTTAATAAACCCCTAAGGTGCCTAAATATTAATGCGAAATGAGCTCCAATGATTAGCTAATCAATTTGAGTGATCTTTAGTTAATTTTGATGATTCTTATTTGGTTTATATGACTGCATAAATGGCTGTAGCAAATATATCAGATCTGAAAATTGCCCAACAATCCTTAAAAAATAACTTATATGCTAAGTCACAAGAAACATCCGTCAGGGTCTTGTGTCCCATATTTCATGTGTCAGACATGAAACATGCCCTAAAACGTGCAAAAACGTTTATTTTTGTGTCCTCCAATCGAGACACGTGTTTTGGACGTGGCGAAAACATGCCCTAGCGTTTTGGCTCTCAGGACACGTGTCCAATGAAAAGTGACATTTAAAACCTGCAACATGGTTTATTTTTTGGGTTTTTTTTGTCATTTTTCGTCGTCGAAGTCGAGTTTGCTTGCTGCTGAAATCAAATTTGTTGTGCAGTGTGAGGAATTCCATCAGATTTTGTTGTAGAATGTAATTAGGTTCGGTCTTCATAATGACATGATCTTTGTAAATAATGTAATAAAGATAACAAATTTATTTTTGCATGCCTTGCTGCATGGGTTTCATGAGCAAGAGGTTTATTTACTTAGTGGCTCCTATTGAGAGCCTTAGGATTTATTAGTGAAGTCAAAAAGTCAATGCTATGTATGAAGAGCTCTTATTGAGCTTATGATTAATGTATTAAGTCTATAGAAATATGTAGAAGCCCTCCAAATGACAAGCATAATCCTCCTCTTTATGTTGGCCTGCAACATGAATTAAAATATACTCATGTCGGCTCAAAGAAATAGACACAACTCTTCATGGATACACGTTGGCTTAATACAAAGGATAAACCACTATATATACCTAGCTAGGGTTAGTGCAGAAATGAAGTACAGGATCTCATATGTCTTTGAGAATTTCGGAAAAAGTATAGGGTACAGTAATTCAGATAAAAGTGCAGGAATACAATATCTCAGATAAGTACAGTGAGCACAATTCCCCAAAAACTTCAGGTGTAATCACAGTGAGTGAGTTCAATCTCCTTCTCGGTGGTACAAATCTCTGTGCAAGAAGAATCATAGTCACGTTCTTGATGATAAGGATCTTAGTAATACTCTCGGCATGCTTTCTAGACAGCACAGTCTCAGTATAGTTGTATCTCAGTATGGTATACATCCTAGACTTTGGTAAGATGGCAATCATGGTCTCAGTCATAATGAAGATAAGGTCATGATCAATATCCTGGTGCATGATGATGATCTCAGTGAAGAGTGCAGGAATGTTATAAGTGAAGGAGTAGCTATGGTGCAAGAACAATCAACTCATCGTTATGATGAAGTCCTCCATGAAGGTGCAACAACGCTGGTGTAGCAATGTAAATCTCGATAGTGTAGTAATGATGATCTTACTGGTACAACAATGATAATGATCTCAACAGTGATAAAGAAGAGCATTGATGTTTTGGTCTTGGAGTGGCATAATAGGTCAAGGGTTATGGTCTTGGTATTTGTCAATTGGAATCTCTATAGGAAGAATTTTGTGCGGGTTTTCCTCTCCAAGAGGGAGAGGTTTTGGCCTTGGCAAAAAGCCAACATCGTGTGTTCTTGTCTCTTTGTTTTTGGTAGGTATTTGATGAACTATGAAGACACACTCTAATAATAACAAGTGAAGATTATGCCAAGAAGAAAAATTAAAAACACCTCACAAATAGTTGTCAAGCTAAGAAGAATCTCTCTAAGTATAACTGTCATAGATTCTTCAACAAGATTCGAGCTCAATGCTCACAACTTCACATTGAGAGCACAATTCACAACTTCACATTGACCTGGACCTGGAGATGCAGGAGACGAGCATTCACGTGGTTTGTTGAGAGTTTGGAGCACTTAAATTTCTTGTAAGTTGTGTTATAGCCTATGGAACTTAACTTTATTATACACTAGTGGCCACGTATAGATCGTGTGTTGAAATAAAAGCCCAGCTCCCCATCATGGGCTCACTACTCACTACACCTTCGAGGTCTAAAGGGAGGAAAAGCTTGATTAACGCTTTGGTCAACAATGAAGTTTGAACACATATAAATTTATAATTTATAAACTACCTTATTTGAAGTTTGAACATGATCGAACCTATTTGAAGTTAATAACAAAAGTTATAACATGAACAATGAACATTGAACTGTGAACATCACTTATGTTGTAAATTAATAAACAAGCTAGTAAATTACTAATAGTAAATAGTCTATACTAAATAGATATCATCATGATTCATATCTATATGGATCAGGCACTATCTTCAGTATATATATATATATATTATATATATATATATATATTATATATATTATATAACGTGTCCTCGTGTCCTCTTTTCGGGGTCCTTGTGTCTCATGTTGAATACTCATATTTATGTGTCCTCTGTGTCTCGTGTCATGTGACTTAGCTTGTATGCAATCAATTTGACTACAAGATTAATGTTCAATGCCTTAAGTGACTTGTTAATGAATTTAGGTTTATTTTATGTGTTTATGCCCTCAATACACTGCTGTAACAATTATATCAGACCTGGAACTTTCATATAGATAGATCAAACCCTTGTAATTTATTTTGATGCCAACATAAAACAAAAAAATTGATAGATCAAACCCTTGTAATTTATTTTGATGCCTTGTATGAGTTATTAGCTTAATGTGTCAGTTCTTTAGGCTTGGATTATGATGATTATGCCACGATTATATCAATATATCAGATCCGATATAAATTATGCAATCAATTAAAATGAGAGATGAAGGCAATAGAAGCAAATCCCAAGCCCTAATGGCCTATGACTAGTTTGGAGATGTGAGAGAAATCATTCTTCAACACCTGCACTCAAAATGTTAGTTCAAACCCAAAGATCAAATCTCTATGACTGCTACAATCATAAATTATTAGAGATAAAATGCTAATCCCTTGAAGAAACCCTTGTTTGCAATGAGATCTAGCCCTTGTAGGGTTTACAATCTTCTTAATGCTTGCAAAATAGGTCCCAAACACTAGCCTTTTAGGTTGGGTCAGGGCTAGGGCCTTCGGAAAATGGGTTTCTTCCCCAATTTGAAAATAAACAACTTGCAAAAATGGGCTCAAAAACCCTAGATGCCGAGGGTTTTTAAGGGTTGGAAGCTTCAAAAGTTTACTCCTTTCTTTGATCACTTGAGAGATTTCACCTGTAAAAATAAAAAGAAAATTTTCCCAAAAGAAACCCACTATATAAAAACCCCAAGAAATTATATACAAGAAAGAATGAAAGTGCTAAGGGTTAGTGAAATTATTTGTATAATAGAAAATACAAGGTGAAAGGTTAGTACAATGTTGCATGAAGCGGGAGCGAAGCGGAAGCGCGAAGCGGAAGCGCGGAGCGCGGAAGCGTCATTTTCCAAAAATCTAGGAGGCGAAGCGTCCGCGGAAGCGTCTG
>APFE030259861.1:0-53047 GCA_000404065.3 Pinus taeda
TTATGGGTTACTTGAGCTATTTCATGGAGGACTTCAGTTAGGACTTCAGTGATTGAGTTCTGTGGAGTTGGATCAAGAGTTGATGGAGTTGTGTTCAGTTTGACTTAGTTGAACTAGTTGTAGTTAGTCTAACTGGAAAATAGGCTAATGTTGAGTGATGTGAATTAGTTATTAATTAATTCACTAATTATTAACTCATAAAGTAACTGAAGAATACATCAGTTAACTCAGTGCATGGATAGTTCAGTGGAGAAAAGTGTTAGAGATGAGTGAAAGGGCAAGACAGCTGTTAGTTCTGACTATAGTTGTGCATGTGATTTGCACAATCAATGGGATTGAGTTGCCAATGAGGATTGTGTAGTTTCACACAAGGGAAATACGAGTTTGGAGATTCATTCTCGTTGTATTCTCTATGCAGGATTGCGCAGTGGAGGTAGGCAAGCAGCAGAGGTGATTTGAGCCAGTGATTGATTCAGATTTGTGATGTATTGTGTGTAACAGGTGGAGCTAGTATTGTACTGTGTACTATTACATGATCTCAATCAATATAATATACAGATAGTTGTGGGGTTTTCAGCTGTATGCTTTCCCCGGGTACATACTGTGTTGATATGTCTGATTGATGCTTCAATGTGCGCATGTGTATGTTTCTGAATACTGCTAAATTGATGATCAATGTAGAGGAGGTTATGTATTATGCATGATTCCGCAAATAGTGTATAATCAGGATAATCTCTGTGAAAAAGCGTCATATTATTCTGAAATTTCTACATGGTATTGGAGCTAGTTGATTTGTACAAGAGATTTCTACAGGATATCAAAGCGAAGTTGATCATCGGATCTATTATTCAGAAAGTGTTTACATTTTATTTCTTCAGGCAGAGTCTGTAATCAGGTTAGGTAGCCTCTGGATTCATCCTTCTTTTGGAAGGTGAGATATCCGGTGAATGCCCATACAGTCGATCTCTGTACGAGAAATACTTTGTTCTCACGAATTCTAGATCAGAAGCAGATGAGTTTTGAGCTGGTGGAATTTGAATTTGCAGCAGTGTTTTCTTGGTGTCAAAGTTGAAATTTCTTTCAACGGATTGCGACTGGAGTATGCCCTTGAGGGAAGCTCGAACTATATTGCATGGAAGGACAGGATGGAGGTGGTGTTAGATGATAATGGGTTGAAGGATTTCA
This sequence comes from Pinus taeda, assembly GCA_000404065.3. Lineage (NCBI taxonomy): Eukaryota > Viridiplantae > Streptophyta > Pinopsida > Pinales > Pinaceae > Pinus > Pinus taeda. The sequence goes on from APFE030259861.1 coordinate 1,186, forward strand.
TAGATGCGAATGTCCCAAAACCCACTGATGCTGCTCAAGTTGCGGATTGGCAAAAGAAGAGAGCAAAGTGTCGAAGGATTCTGTTGGAGGGCGTGAGGGATCCAATTGTGTCCAGCCTCCATGGAAAGGATTCTCCATACTTGATGTGGAAACCATTGACAGATCTGTACCAAAGCAAGAGCGACCAGAGGAAGTTGGCACTCAAGGATAAACTCAGAAACATAAAGTGTGAGAAAGGCGACAATATGCCCAAGTATCTCGCGAAGTTCACCCAATGTCGGGATGAGCTGGGAAGTCTGAGGGTGACTGTCGATGATGAGGACTTGGTGAGCTTGGCTCTACTTGGTCTTTCGAAGAGTTGGCATTCCTATCAGGACTCTGTCAATGGTCAGGAGAAGTTTCCAGGATGGGAGAGACTTTGGTCGAATCTTGTGCAAGAGGAGATCAGGCGGAATACCAGGGACGGATCTTCATCAAAGGCACCTAATGAAGAAAATTGCGCTTTGGCTGCAAAAGCAAAGAAGGGGAAGAACAAGAAAGCTTCTCATTTTGGTGCGAAAGGCAAGAAGCAGGACATGTCCAAGGTGAAGTGCTTTCACTGTCACCAGCAAGGACACTATGCCATAAATTGTTTGCAGAAGAAGAAAAATAAGCAAGCTGCTGGATTTGTAGCGGGAGAGGCCTTAGCCTCGCAGCTTGAGTTGGATTTTTTGCTGATCGCATGCTTGGTATCAAGTGTTATGGGATCGGTATGGTTCTTGGATAGTGGTGCGTCTTTTCACATGACAGGAGATCGAGATTTGTTTTCTGATCTGGATGAGAAAGATCTTGGAGTGCACATCAAGATGGGCGATGATGGTAGATACAGTGCGACCGGTATCAGTAACATTTCCTTTGAGAGGGAGTTTAGTAAACCCTTCATATTGAAGGAAGTGATCGATGTTCCAGGATTGAATAAGAATCTTATCTCTGTGGCGATGTTAGAAGACAAGGGATATGATGTTGTTTTCAGCGAGGGAAAGGATTTCCTGCGCAACAAGACAACTGGAGAAACCCGGAAGAAAGGGGTTTGAGTCAAGAACCTTTATCAGTTGCATGTAGATGGCTCCTCAACAATGGCATGCAAGGCAAAAGGAGTGGTATAGAAAATGGTTGCCTGAAATATGGCAATGCAAGAAATTCCTGGATAGCCCACTCAATATCATCCTGATAGGCCTTGGGGTGCCTATAGGGGGTGGTAATCATGGCCTGTATGCCTTGCTCAAGCTCGATGGTGTGCTCAAACCCCCGATCTGGTGGAATCTCCCCAAACAATATGGCATACCGATTAAGGATAGGCTGTATCTCTCGGTGTACCGTCTACCCTGTAGTTCTTGCCTTTGATGCACGCAGCTCCACTGCCCACTCTATCTCTCCCTTTCGGAAGACTGCCTCCATCCGATGAGCCGAGACAGTCTGAGGCGGATATGTGTGCTGTCCCTGTATCTTCTCATGCCTCCCTGTCTTCTCGTCATCCTACTCCATCTCTAGGGTCTTCCAATCTGTCATGGCCTTCCCTAGAGTGATAAGCCACTTAACATCCAGTATCATGTTGGTGTCCAGAATATCAACCACGAAAAAGTGGTCAGTCAAAGTGTAGGTGTCCATCGTCACTGAAAGCTCTGGAACATAACGAGCACACGTCATGGTCTGATCTCCTGGGACCAAGATTGGAAACCCATCAAAGCTCTCTATTTGTATACCTCTCTAATCAACTATCTGGGCATCAATGAAGTTGTGGGTTGCCCCACTGTCAACCAAAACTAATACGCATTGGCCACGTACTATTCCTTGTACGCGTAGCATCAGATACTTGGGAACTCCCTACAACGCAGCAAGGGCCCCTCCGGTGGGTGAAAAATATGCACCACCTACTGGTGGTGGTGGAGGTGGCAAAGGTCCCTGTATGGCATGGCTATATCCTGCCTCCACATCCTCCTCATCATCCTCTTCTCCACTGCTCTCGGAGAATACCTCAATAAAATGTGCTTTACTAACAACACATCTATGTCCTGGTGCCGATGGCTCCTGACAAGTGAAGCACAACCACTTCTTCTTCAACTCCCTCCTGGCATCATCGTCAAGCTATACTCGTCCTGGATTCCCCTTTGGAGGTGGAATCCTCACATCCTTCCCCTTAGACTGGAAAGTCTGTCTCTGGGGGTAAGGTGTTCGGGCCCTGGGTAAGACATCCTGTAAGTCTCTGGTCCTGCTGATAGCATCCTGGAGCGTAGCTGCTCTAGTGGATCGGACTAGACCTCGAAGTGGCTTTGCTAACCCCTCAACATACATATAGACCCTCCATGCCATGGAGAGGTCTGGCACCATCACAGAGACGCTTAAGAAATCTGCAATGTAGGTCTTTGGGCTCCCTCTCTGTTTGAGCCTCGTCAGCTCAACGAAATGCTACTCTGGATCTTTCCGATCAAATCACTCCATCAGTCTCCTGGTAAACTCGACATATGACATCAATGTGGAGTGCCCCAATGTAACCATCCCATGAAACCACCAATCCTGGGCCTCGCCATCCAAATGTAACGTTAACACCTTGATGGCCTCTGCCTCTGACATGTGGTTAAGCTGGAAAGAAATGTCCAGCTTCTCCACCCAAGACTTTGCCGAACTGTTTGATGAGCCATCAAACGTAGGCAAGTGGAATATGCTCACTACACAGTGGGTGTCACCATCATGGTAATGCCGGTACCCTCTGTGATGATTGCGGGGTTTTCTATCCTGTTGGAGCTGAACAAAATCTCTGAATGAGAGGGATTCCCTGAACTCCTACCCACAGGCTTGGTACTCTGCAAAATAATTGCCCATATGCCCGGGCTCTGCCTCCTGCTGGGTTGCAGCCCCCGTGTCTACTCCTAAGAAGGTGGGCATGGTAGAGCGTGTAGGGGCATGGGAGGCCCCCTACTGCGCAGTATCACGCTGCTTTGGAAAATGATGGGATGCAACTAATCCCTCACCGATCTGAAAAACTCGTGGGATTTCCCGCTGTCTGGCCTTTACTGCCATGAATCTCTGCCCCATCACCTTAATCTGCCTCGACAGATCCTGCACTGATTTGAGGAGCATATCCGCAAATCTCTTCCCGTCCTCGTCTGCCATCTGCTCTGCATCCACTACTGGCTCTCTCTGTTCTGCGTCTACCACAGGTTCCCCTTGTTCTGCGTCTGCCACAGGAACACAATCTCCCTCTCCATAGGTATTCTCCAACCTACGCCCAATGTCTCTGTATCTCTGACCTCTGTAACATATATAGGGTTTTTCCCCCGGTGTCATAGATTGCTAGCTCCATAGGCTGAGCCAGATCTATGCTCTGATACCACTGTAATATTCCTAACCCAGAATATTCCTCAAACCCTAGAAAAAACTCCAACCAAATATGTGCAAATGATATAATAACCCAGGAGTGATAAAATAACAATGGAACAACATATAATAATGTAAACCAGAAATATAAGCAGATACACAAGAAATGTAGCAAGAAATGCTAAGCCATTTTATTATACTAAGCAATAAATGAGTACAAGAGGTGATTAGATAGATGTCACCTCGACTTGCACAAGGCAAGTGAAGAAATACTCTCAGAATGACAAGAATGGCCTCTCTGCGTGGCTGCTGCTATTGTTACTAGGAAACAAATGATGATTTGGGCTACTCCCCTCCTCGGAAAAAGCTAAAACTCTGGATTCGGGCTCTACTCAGGAAACCCAGAAAAACCCAGATAGCTTTCCTAGAATGGCCTCACATTGATCTGCATCCCAACTGCTGGGAAACCGTTGTGTTGCTGCTGCTGCTGGAAATAGAATGAGGATTTGGGGCTGCCCCCCTCCTCAGAAAAGGCTGAAGCTCTAGAATTAGACTCTACTAAAAAAACCCAGAAAGCTTTTCTGAAATTGCTAACCCCGGAAAATCACCCCCTTGGGGTTCTGCGCAGTTCCTCAAAGACGCTGATGAAAGTGTTGCTGAAATGCTGATGGAACTGCGGCTGAAATGCTGATGAATCTACTGCTGGAATGCCAATGGAAATACCTTGCCCGAATAGGCACTCAAAGTCCCTCGGGGCTAAGGGTGAGATCTCCGAACAGAGACACTCAATGCACTAAACAGTGCTGCAGACTAGCTAAACAGCCAGCATGCTCTGAGTCGAAATGACTATCACAAATGCTCATAACTAGAATGATCCCAAATGAGGGGGTTCCTCTCTATTTTATAGCCTCTGCCTCTCACAATCCCTAGGGTCACCTTCTTCTGCGTGATCCCCTTCTTGCCATGTGTTCCTTCCCTCCTGTGCAGTCCCTCCATGTGTCTGCGTGGGCCCCATTTTTGCATCCCCCTTTGGCCCCCTTGGTTCTCCTTTAAGTCACAACGTTGTGCTACCTAGGAAGTGACTTTTTATTCTAAGGTGAGTTATGTTCCCCCTTCCTCACTTTTTATTTACAAATAACTATAGAAGGCAAAAGTCGAACAAAATCGAATATTCCAATTAGCCATAGCTAATTAGGAATATTACAGATGAAGATTCTTCACTCAAGAAATTTTTTGACAGGTTTGAATCATGTTGATCTAAAATTCTCTGAGAATTGTGTTTATGGAAAACAAAAGAGTTATATTCCTTAGAGTTGGGAAAGAAAAGAAGAGCGGAAAATTAGAGCTTATGCATACAAGTGTATGGGGACCGGCTCATGTATCATCTCTCGGTGATTCTCATTATTATGTTACTTTTATTGATGATGCAACAAGAAAAACCTAGATTTATTGTATTCGAAATAAATACGATGTATTTGATACTTTCAAGAAATGGAAAGCTTTGGTTGAAAATGAGACAGGAAAAAGGTTGAAGTGTTGGAGATCAGATAATGGAGGTGAACATTGCAGCAAAGACTTTAATAGGTACTGTTCAAAGAATGGAATTCGTAGAGAGAAGACAGTTCCAGGAACGCCAGAAGAAAATGGTGTGTCAGAAAGGATGAACAAGACAATCTTGGAGCATGCAAGGTGCATGAGATTGCATGGAGGATTGCCTTTATAATTTTGGGCAAATGCTGTAGATACTATTGTTTTTCTAATAAATAGAGGGCCTTCAAGTTCCTTGGATGGTGGTATTCTAGAGGAGGCATGGACAAGTAAAAAGATAAACTACTCATTTTTAAAGACTTTTGGTTGTGAAGCCTTTGTTCACATTAATAAAGAAAATAGAACAAAGCTTGAGGAAAAATCAAAGAAATGTACCTTTACTGGATATGGTGTTAATGATTTTGGTTATCGCTTTTATGATTATGAAAAACACAAAATCATTAGGAGTAGAGATGTCATATTCAATGAAAAGGTTTTGTATAAGGATCAGATGCAGGAAAAAAACAGGAAAAAGAAAATAGAGAATCCACAGTGCTTGATGAGATCACAGAAAAAGTGAAGGTGCCTGAAAATCATAATGATCAACAACCAGAACAACAACAACTGCAACCACAACAACAACAAGCACCTCAAACACCTGAAAGTGGTGTTAGAAGATATACAAGATAAGTAGACCCCCTGAACGATACTCTCCTTCATTATATTATGTATTGTTGACTGATTTCGTGAACCAGAATGTTATGAAGAAGCAGTGCAATTAGAAACCAGGAAGAAGTGGGAGCAAGCCATGAAAGAAGAGATAGACTTAGTCAGGTTGCCTGTAGGTAAATCAACATTGCAGAATAAATGGGTTTACAAGTTGAAGGAAGAAGATGGAGGTAGAAAAAGGTATAAATCTAGACTTGTGGTGAAGGGGTTTGCACAGAAAAATGGTATGAACTTTGATGAGATATTTTTTCCTATTGTTAAAATGAATTCAATCAGAACTATTTTAAGTCCAGTAGCAGCCGAAGATTTGCATCTTGAGCAATTAGATGTAAAGACAACCTTTCTCCATCGGGATTTGGAGGAAGAGATATATATGCAACAACTGCAAGGATATGAGGTAAAAGGGAAGGAAAAAATAGTGTGCAGGTTGAAGAAGAGCTTGTATGGCTTAAAATAGTCTCTAAGGCAGTGGTATCTAAAATTTGTCTGGTTTATGTCTGAACAAGGTTATACTAGATGTCACTCTGATCATTGTATTTATCTCAAAAGGAAAAATGATGGCAGCTGTATTATATTGTTATTATATGTAGATGACATGCTTGTTGCAGGTTCTAACATGCAGGAAATAAATGTACTCAGAAGAAAATTGGCAAACTCATTTGCAATGAAGGATTTGGGTGCTGCAAAACAGATCCTTGGTATGAGAATAACTAGAGACAGGAATAATAAAAAACTGACATTGTCTCAGAGTGAGTACATAGAAAGGTGTTGAAAAGTTTTAAAATGCATAATGAAAAACCAGTTAGTATACCTTTGGCTAGCCATTTAAAATTTAGTAAGGAGGTGTGTCTCAAGACTCAAGAAGAAATGGCTTATATGTCTAAAGTTCCATATACATCAATAGTTGTAAGTTTAATGTATGCAATGGTTACCACAAGGCCTGATATTTCACATGGAGTGGGAGTTGTAAGCAGGTACATGAACAATGCAAGAAAAGAACATTGGATGGTGGTGAAGTGGATTCTCAAGTATTTGACATGTAACACAAATCAAACTTTATGCTTTGGTTGTTAAAACATTGCTCTACAGGGATATCTTGATGCAGATATGGCAGTTGATAGAGATAACAAGAGGAGCACCATAGGGTATGTGTTTACTGTAGGTGGAACAACTGTCAATTGGGTTTCAAAACTGTAAAGTGTTGTTGCACTCTCAACGACAGAAGCAGAGTATGTTGCTGCTACAAAGGCTAGTAAAGAAATGATTTGGTTACAAAGGTTTTTGGATGAATTGGGTAAGAAGTAGGAGTTGGGCAGGTTATACAATGACAGCCAAAGTGCCATACATCTTGCAAAGAACTTTGCATTTCATTCCAAGACTAAACATATACAACTCAAGTACCATTTCATATGGTTAGAGTTGGAAGATGGACAGTTGAAGCTAGAAAAGATACACACTAGCCAGAATCCTCTATATATGTTAAAAAAAGTGGTAACGAGAGAGAAACTGAGATTCTGCTTAGTTTCAATTGGTCTTCAAGTATGATGAAGAAGATGAGGAACAACCAGGTCCAAAGTGGAGTCATTGTCCAGAAAATGAAGCAGCGATGGAGTTGTTATAATTAGTCTCCAAGTGGGAGATTGTTGGGTGTGGAGCCTGATTATCTTCTTTATTCAGAGGTATCATTGCATTGGACCCCAGTTCGTAATGTGGCGACAATGCTGCCCATAAATGTGTGCCACTAGGGGGGTCCACGAGGGGGTGACGATGATTATTTGGAGCACCCCCTAGCGGGGGATCAGGGGTAGCGCCCCCGAAGCTAAAAATAGATGTAAAATTGCCTTGTAAAATGTTGTAATTCCGTAGTCAATCTGGGCCGTTCATTAGGTAGAGATCTGACAACAGAAGTTATGTTTAATTTAGGGTTTTTTTCCCCTAGAAGGCAACCCCTTGGTATATATGATGGAATTGTATTGCGGTTATGTAGATCTGTATTCTGAGTGAGAAAGAGAGAGGAGATTGCGTGAGAGAGAAGAGGCGATTACAAAGGATCTGATGTAGGTTGTATATCTTCATTTTGCTGGATAATATAAAATGAAGGACTGGTTGTTTCTCCATGGACATAACCCAAATTGGGTGAACCACGTATATCTCTGTCTCTCTTATTTTATGTGTTTATATTTCTGCAATATTTTATGTGTTCTATTTCTCTATAATATATAATTTTCTAAAAACACGTGAGGAGGAAATTGAAGGAAAATAATGGAAAATGAAGAAAATAGGGGCCTCATTCATAAAAAGGCTTCTAAGGATCAGGTGGTAACCTTTTGTTAGCTTAGTGTTGTAGCTCTCTTCTATTCTCTCTCTCTGTCATACTCTAGGCAACTTGAAATTTTCTTGGAGCACTCTTGGAGGGTGCGACATACTTGGATTTTTGGAGCAAGAAGGAAAAGGATGAGCAGGAAAGCGAAATAAGGCATCAGGATCAACAACTACATTGGATTTGTTTGCAAGTACCAATTTGCATGTATGTTTCCTTCACTAGTTTTGGCATGCATGGCATATGCATGTGGGTTGTTGTTTGTGATCTGTCATTGGTGTTGTCCCTTAAGAAACCAATTTCCTGGCTGTGTATAAATTGTGATTAATACATTAACGTTTATAATTATTGTCACTTGTTTGTCACTTAATTGTATGTTGTATTCTCAAATGGAGGACCTGAAAGACTTGGTTTTTAACCTTTAATACTTAGATGACATGAAAATCTCATAATGCCATTTGATTGCTGAATATAAATGATGAATGAAGAAATCTTGAAGAAGTCAGAGACAATATGTTGTTTTACACAAAATCTACTATCTGTGACACTTGGAGAAGTTAAAGATAATATGTTGTCTTACACAGAAACTACTATCTGTAACTTGGAAGAATTGCAGAGGTAGGAACTTCAACTATAGGAGCGCTCTTTTAAGGGATTTTAACTTCATTACATAAGCAAATAAAGTCCTGCAACTTCATTACCATACTTAAAGGAAGAAAACGTATGATGACACATAACAAATAAGTCACAAAATCATACCCAACAATGTGTGGAAAACTTCTAATTCTTTCATTAATCAACAATTTTATCAAGAATAGAGTGGCCTAGTTTTCAGGTTCTCCAAAGTTCGAACCATTTCTCTGTAAATGTTCCTCCTTTTATACATTATGAGACAGTTGGTAATCACCAAAACTGTCAAACTACTTAACTACCTCCTAACTGCTTAAAGTAAAAGTTATTACAGAATATTACATTGGAGGGTAAAGACACCTCATTCTCAAGAAAATAAAATAACATGAAGTAACAGAATTTAGAAAATGGATGATAGTTGTTCGATGTTCAGATCTGTGGCTTGGCTACTGATGAAGTTTCTCAGTTGATGTTTTAATAATGGTTAAAATGTTTTAACACAACACAATGCATTTTAACAAAGCCCCGTGCGTGGACTTGTGGGCCACGTATATATCGAAAATGTTCAGATTGGCTAAAATGCAAGGAAACCTGACCAATCACTGTTGTCAAAAACAAAGGAATAAAGCCCCAAATCATTAAATATCGGGTCCACTTGAGCCATTAACCCCTGCACACATTTGAGCGCGATCACCCTTCGACCACTCATCCAATGGGCGATTTGATCATTCGAAACTCAACGAAACCTTAAGTCTTTTGAACGAAACCTTATCGCGTCCGTTTTTTCAACAACCCTTTGACTCCCACAAGGAACCGATAAGAAATAAAACTGCTAGTTAAAGAATAATCGGGTCTAATTTTAAATATAAAACCCGATTACTTTTCGACGTGATATCCGTCAGATCTCGTCCCTTTCGATGGACGATTGCGATTGATCCAAAGTTCAACGTATTAGACTGCATTTCATACCCCATTGCATCCGATTTCTGAAATAAACCTCGTCCATGTTATCCACGTGACTACCGTCGGATCTATGGTCTATTGATGAGACGAACCAAATCTTCTCGTGGTTTTATCACTTTCAAAAATCATTAATAATATAAAATCAACCATTTCTTTCAAATCTCTGCATTTCCTTTTATTTTCGTTATAACATAATATTTGGTTTTTTCTTTCATATTTTTTATCTTCTTTCATTTTGTGATAAATTTGAAAATAATCTTAAATAACAATGGATGCTACAACATCTGGCTCCACTTGGGGATAGTGCTTTTTCCACAAAAGTAGTAAGAACCATAGATCAGTGCCTTCACCTCGGGCATGGAGTCACATATTGCTTAGCCAATTAAACTTCTGTGGAATTTGTACACTGAATTCACTCCCGTGTCTACAATGACAGGATGCTTATGCTTCACAACTGGAATTAATGTTTGAGGTACTGCCCATTGACAAACAACTACAAAGATTCACCATCAAGATTCTCCAGGACGAATATATTATTTGTCCTTGCTTCTATAATTTTGAATGGGCCATACTAGAGAGGATCAAACTTTCCATGCTTACCCTTATATTCTCTTCTAGTATCCCACCTTAATATCAGGTCCCCGACTTTAAAATAAATCTCTCTAGCTTTTCTGTCAAAAATACTCTTCATCTTTGATTGATACATAATCAAGTTGTCTCTTACCTTATCCCTGTTTTCACTCAACTCCACTACCTTATTCATTCTTCTTATCAGAGCATTGGGCTCTTCTTTTGCCTCTTGAATCATTGTAATCACAAACTTCACAAGCTGACTTGGGAACAAAGCTTGAGTTCCATACACTAACTCAAAAGGTGATTTGCTTGTGGACCTTCTTGTAGTCACTCTAGCATCCCATAGATCAAACTTTAACTTAGAATCCCGATCTTTCTGGTTCTCTGCAATAGTTTTCTTAAGGATCTTCATCAATGTCTTGTTAGTGGATTCAACTAATCCATTTCCTTCTGGATGATAAGCTGTTGAATGGGATAAAATAACATTACAATTTTGAAAAAAAGCAATAAACTTACTTGAATTGAAGACTTGAGCATTATCTATTATGATTTGGATAGGGCATCCAAATCTGCTGAAATTATTCTACTCTAAGAAATTCATCACCACCTGGTCATTTTCCCTTTTAGTAGGTATAAGTTTTACCCACTTGGTGAAATAATTAGTGGTTGTGAGAACCCACTTGTGCTATCCACTTGAAGGTGGGTTAATTTCTCCAACAAAGTCTTGTCTCAATTTTTTGAATGGTTCTTCTATGAAGACTGGGATCATAGGCAAGGGAGCTAACCTCTTCTTCTTAGCAAAAAACTGACACTTTTGACAGATTTTGACAAACTTATATGTATCACCAAATAGAGTAGGCCAATAAAACCATGCCTAGAGGATTTTATGTGTAGTAGCCTTCCAACTATAATGTCCTCCACATAACTTCTCATAATAATCCTTAATGGTATCTGTAAATTCATCCTCTGTTAAACATAACAACAAAATTCCTACAGGATCCTTCCAATACAATCTGCCCTCAACTATCACATATGGCTAGGCTTTGATCTTTAATGCTCTATACTTTGTTCTATCCAAAGATTGAGGACAAGAGAGGAAACACAAATAACGGACTATGTGCTTGTACCATTATGAACATAAAAACTTATACATGATCTTCATACCTGAGTCTAATTTTTCTTCACCTTCTTCAATTATTTCTTCATTCATAGGGGTTAGCAAGTTGATTCCCAATGCCTGAAAGTTTGAATCTGTCAACATTTTCGCCAATCCTTGCCCTTTCACCAGCTTTGTGGGATTTATTTCCAAGTCATACTCTTCGATCTTGGCTATCCATTTTCCTCTTTTGCCTTCTACATCACTCTAAACTAAGACATCCTTTACTGCAGCATATGGCACATAAGAAATGATCTATGACTGCAGTACGTAAGTCCTGAAGGCCTTTAGGGCTTTTACCGAAGCATATACCTATTTTTCAAGAATATTATACTTTAGTTAAGCATCTCAGAGAATATTGCTAAAGAAAGCAACTGCCTGCTCCTTTTCTTCATCATTTTTCTACAACAAGACAACAACTATTGAATTAGGTGATGCCAATGAAAAAACTTGGAAAGGTTTTTGATAATCAGGGCTTATTAGGATTGGAGTAGCTTGCAATGCTTCTTTAATCCTGGAGAATGACTCTCTGGCTTCCTTGTTCCAATGCACTTCATTCTCTTTCTTCAACATATTAGTAATTTCTTTTACAATTTCTGCATAATTGGACACAAACCTCCTTAAAAAGTTTATCTTTCCCAGAAACTTCTGAATATACTTCTTACTCCTGGGCAGGGGTATTTTCTGCACATCTTGCACTCTTTTTGGATCTATCTTCACTCCATCTCTAGAAACAATGTTCCCTAATAGTTTTCCCTCCTCTAGAGCAAAAATGGACTTCTTAGGATTCAAGGAAAGCCCAAATCTTCTACATTTCTCAAAAGTCTTTTTTAGATGGTCCAGATGCTCCTCATCAGACTTAGAGAAAACAATGATGTCATCCAAATATATCACTACAAACTTATCTCCCACAAAAGCAATGTCCATAGCCCTCTGAAATGTAGCACTTGCGTTCATCAACCCAAAAGGCATTCTAGCATACATAAAGGTTCCCCAAGGAGTTGTGAATGTAGTCTTCTTCTGATCTTCTTTATCCACAACCACTTGGTTATACCTAGAACCCATCCAACATTGTCATCCTCAATGATCCTGTTACTTTCTGCAACACATGATCCATTTTAGGTAGTGGATAGTTATCTTTCAAGGAAGCCCTGTTGAGAACTAAAGTCCACACATAGCCTTATCTCTCCATTCTTCTTCCCTAAAGGCACTAAATTGGCCACCCAATTAGAGTACCTGAGTGGAACTATAATCTTGGCATCAAGAAACTTTTTGACTTCTTTCTCAATCAATGGTAAAAGTAGAGGGTTTATTTGCCTGAGCTTCTGCTTGAATGGTTTAATCCCCTCTTTCAAGGGAATCTTGTGCTGAATAATACTTACATCATATGTTTTAAGATGCTCATAGGACCAAGCAAAAACATCAACATAGTCCTTGAAAAGTTTAATATATCCCTCCTTATAATTAGGTGGAACTCCATTGAATAATTTGACTAACCTGGGTTCCTCTTGGGTTCCAATATTGTGATCTTGAATCTACTCATCCTGTGGAATTTTCTGTGAACTAACAGCTACATCATTGGAGTTAAAAGTCTTTCAAGAGGGACAAGTCCCCTTGGCAGAGTGTTATCTTTTAATTGAATAATTTTTTGATTAACTATAGAATTTTTCAAAAGACTTACTTCTGCACCTTCTGTTTGCAACTCTATATTTACACTGGTTGAAGTAAGCCATCTATGGTTATCTTCAGCCATCTCTGCATTATCATGCAACATAAAGGAAGCAAATTCAGCTTTCTCTTGGCTATATATAGGTGAATTACTTGCTCCGTTTTGTAATTGTTTTTACAAATCTAGTTTCTCTATACAACCTCCTTTCTTCTCCACCAAAAATTAGTATAACAACATATGTAAAATCTACCTTCAAAACACCACCCAATTTGGCTCCCCATGACCTCGATAGCAACATTCCAAACCTAGCAGGGATATCTGCTACAACTACATCCATTACCAAGCTTCTAGCTGGGATCTGGGCTAGTGACACCGCCATATCTTTAATGATCCCCAGACACTTGACTTTATTTGAATCAAAAGAATACAAGTCTCTGTAAGGTTTAGTAACTTGTAGGTTTAGCTATTTCATCACTGATAATGGCATAAGGTTATGTGAGGCTCCTGAGTCAAACATACAATTGTGCAAGAGGAAATCATGAATCAATAGAGAAATGTAGAAAGGAGGGGTTGAAGAATCTACCTCCTCCACATGTGGACCAAAAACCACTACTGGTTTATCTTCTTGTAGATTCACAATGTCATTTACATTCACATTCTCTCTTAAATTGATAAACTCAGCAATCTCTTTCTGATAAACTGGTGTTTTGACCAACTCCGTGAGGGGCACTTGAATTCTGATTTTATCTAATTCTTTAGTTAGACTAAACACATGACCCTGTTTAGTATTCCTTTCATTTCCATCTTCACCTTTCTTCATGACTGAAATCTCTTGTGGAATGGAAGCAAGTTTTTCTAAAGGGATTTTTTCACTTTTGTCTTCTACTGCTGCTTTCCTTTATTTAATTATTTTGCAGGCTGTGGTTTTTGTGGATTCACCTTCTATAAGGGAGCTGGAACTTGCTGCTCACCTTCATCTTCTTGACTTCTATACCTTTTCTTTGATCTCAAGTCATATTTCTTATGTAGTTCTACCTGCATAAAATCAGAAAATTGCTTCCAATACTCATCAATTTCATTCTCGTCATAAATGGCATCTGTTTCAACATATTCATATTCTTCTCCGTCAACACCTAGTTCATCTTCATCTACTACATACAATGTGGAAATCTGATCATCATGGTCCCTGGAATGATTTGATATTTCATCACGATCTGCTTCTATTAGTGGTGCTTGGATCTGATCTTGATCTTTTCTCTCCTTCTGCAAAATTTGCAAAGGTTGTCTTCTATATTGAGGATTGAAAATTTTGTTTTGATGTGCTTGCCTCTGAGAATTCTTACTTTCCAACTCTAATTTAATCAATTTATTCGACAAAGTTTTAATCACATTACTCATATCCTCTAATGTTTGACTTTGAGAGGACTCTACTTTAGCCTTTCCCTTATCTTGGATAGGTTATGCCTCTGGTGTTTTACCTGTAGCCACCAGATTTTCTTCTATCTCTAATGCATCAATGTGGATTTGATCAAGGGTTGTATATCTTCTCTCCCTCAATGTAAATCCAAAATTTGATTCAAAATCCCCTGCAAAAGTTATTTTTGCACCAGCAGTAGGGGGCTTAATCTCCATTGGAAGACTATTGTACAATTTATTAAACTATCTAATGAATTCAAAAACAATTTCATCAGACTTCTTCTTGATAGCATTAAACTCTATGAGTGAATGCCCATGGTCCCTTTTCTCTCCCCATCTTTGGGTGAATAGGCACTCCATCTCTTCCCATGTTGTAATAGAGTTATTAGGAAGCCCTTTAAACCATTTCTTGCTTCTCCATCCAAGGATTGGACAAAAAGTCTTAGAACAACATCAAGGTGTTCAACATTTAGGTTTTTTGCGAAGTTACAAAATGCTGATATATGATTCTCTACGGTCTATTCATCCTCCCCTGTGAAACGAGGAAGAATCTTCAAGTATTCTTGTGCCATTTGATTCAACTGTTGTGGCAATTGAATAGGTGCATACCTATTCATCAAGAATGCAGGTGCTGCCATGTTTTCTCCTAAATTTACGAAACCTTGATTACTAGCAGATGTGGAACGTGATTGAGGAGTATATGGAGTATGAGAAGGTGGTAATGTAGTTATGGTTTAGGATGAATAAATATAACGGATACTGAAAAAGAAATAGACTCTAAAGACTGTTCTTGACAGTTGGGTTCTTGAAATGAATTGGATGTAAAAGGTGATTCTCGGTTAATAAAAGATGAATGTGAAGGATGTGATGAACTGCTTCCTGGTACAGACAGTGTAGAACTTGGTGTAAGTGGAGTTTTAGGCCTTCTAACCCTCTTGGAAACTAGCCTCTCAGGATCCGAAAGGGCTTGAACTTTCTGTTGTGAGGTATCTAACCTTGTATTAGGCCTCTTTGGAGCTAGAGTTATTTCTTTTGTTCAAAACAACCAAATATTTCCTCCTCACTGAACAACCAGAGGAAAATATTGAAAACCCAGGGAAAAGTGTTCTCGTCTTCTCTCCTCGGAAACGACACCAATTAATGTTGTCCCTTATGAAACCAATTTCCTGCCTGTGTAGAAATTGTTCCTAAGACATTAATGTTTATAATTATTGTCACTTGTTTGTCACTTAATTGTATACTGTATTCTCAAATGAAGGACCTGAAAGACTTGGTTTTAACCCTTAATACTTAGATGACATGAAAATATCAGAATGCCATTTGATTGCTGAATATAAATGATGAATGAAGAAAGCTTGAAGAAGTCAGAGACAATATGCTGTTTTACACATAATCTACTATCTGTGGCACTTGGAGAAGTTAAAGATAATATGCTGTGTTACACAGAAACTACTATCTGTAACTTAGAAGAATTGCAGAGGTAGGAAATTCAAGTATAGGAGCACTCTTTTAAGGGATTTTAACTTCATTTACATAAGCAAATAAAGACTTGTGGCTTCATTACCATACTTAAAGGAAGAAAACATATGAGGACACATAACAGACAAGTCACAAAATCATACCCAACAATGTGTGGAAAACTTCTGATTCTTTCTTTAATCAACAACTTTATCAAGAATAGAGTGGCCTAGTCTCCAGGTTCTCCAAAGTGCGAACCCTTTCTCTGTAAATTTTCCTCCTTTTATACATTATGAGATAGTTGGTAATCACCAAAATTGTCAAACTACTTAACTACCTCCTAACTGCTTAAAGTAAAAGTTTTTGTAGAATATTATAATGGAGGGTAAAGACACCTCATTCTCAAGAAAATAAAATAATAGGAAGTAACAGAATTTAGAAAATGGATGATAGTTGTTCGCTGTTCAGGTCTGCGGCTTTGCTGCTGATGAAGTTTCTTTGTTGATGTTTTAATAATGGTTAAACTGTTTTATCACAACACAATGCATTTTAACAAAACCCCGTGCATGGACTTGTGGGCCACGTATATATCATAAATGTTCAGATTGGCTAAAACACAAGGAAACCTCACCAGTCAATTTTTGTTGAAAACAAAAAAATAAAGCCCCAAATCATTACATATCGAGTCCACCTGAGCCGTTAACCCCCATGCACATTTGAGCGTGATCACCGTTTGACCACTCATCCAACGAACGATCCGATCCTTCGGAACTCAACGAGACCTTAAGCCTTTTGAACGAAACCTTATCGCGTTCATTTTTCAACAACCCTTTGACTCCCAAATGGAACCAATAAGAAATAAAACTGCCAGTTAAAGATTAATCAGGTCTGATTTTAAAAATAAAACTTGATTACTTTTCGACGCGATATCCATCAAATCTCATCCCTTTTGATGAACAACTTCAATTGATCCAGACTTCAACGTATTAGACTGCATTTCATACCCCATCGCATCCGGTTTCTGAAATAAACCTCGTCCATATTATCCGCGTGACTATCGTTGGATCTGTGGTTTGTTGATTGGATGGGCCAGATCTTCTTGCGGGTTTATCACTTTCAAAAACCATTAATAACATAAAATCAACCATTTCTTTCAAATTTGCGCATTTCCTTTTATTTCCGTTATAACATAATATTTGGGTTTTTCTTTTATATTTTTGATCTTCTTTCATTTTGTGATAAAACTGAAAATAAACTTAAATAAAAATGGATGCTACAACAATTGGCATGGAGGATAGTCGGGATTGACAGTAGATTCCATAGCCTTGCCATTTCCTGGATAGCCATTGTGATTATGGGTTTATTTCCTTCTTGTGTTTTTGGTTGGTTCTCATGTTAAATCCTTAGCTTGGGTTGAGTTATTACTGAAGGAAGTGTAACTAGGTTCGGTCTTCATTAAATGTGCTTTTGATATTTTTACTTATTCAAGAAAAGAAATATTAATTTTATAATATATGTCAATGAGTTTCTTGCTCATTAAAGTAGGTCTAGCACATGTCAAAGTGCTATAGGTGAGTCAAATAGTCAAGAGAAAATATTGAGGGCGTTAAGGGCATGTTACCCATGTATAATATATATATATATATATATATATAATAATATATATAATATATTTATAATAATATATATATATATATAATAATAATAATATATATATATTAAAGTTAAAGGGAAAACATCCAAGAAAAGTGAAATCCACTCCTATGTTATGGAACCATCAAGAAGCTCCTTCAAGCATGTTACACCACCATGGAAACTATTCGAAGTCTGCTCAACAAATCAGCCACAAAACTGCCCTCAAAGTCAACCTACAATTAAAAGGACTAGTCAGCCTTCTAGTTGGCCTAAATGGAGGGAAAACCCTCTATTTATAGAGGTTGTCCACTCCAAATAGAACACACTACTTCACTCTAAAATCAATGCAGAAAAGAGGTTAACAAAAAGGACAAAAATAAGTCTTCTAGGGAAGCAAAGGAATGGAGAAAGAAACCAAGGTAGAAGGGACTGTTTTTCTAGAGTCAACACGACCACACATGTGACAAATGAAGGGTCTTCCTATAGCCATTACAACAGGAAAGCACAGTGACATATCTCTCTGTTTTTGGGCTTTAAACTAGGCCTTCTATCCAAGCAAAGAGGGACGGACATCAAGCGAAGTAATAAAGAAGAAGACTGAAGTATAAAGGACTGGTTCTAGGGCTAGAAACAGTAACACGTACGAGGTGCAGTGAGGGTATGTCTGAGCCATAACAACAACTACTGAACAATCCATTGTTTGGGTGAGATATCAAGCCTACAAGGACTCCCAAGCCTAGTGAAGGAGCCTATCTCTCTAGCAAAAGTGAAAGGACCCTAATTGGAGGACGAAGTGTCAGGGAAACAAAGTGCCGGAAGAAGTGCCAGGGTATATGGTGCAGAAAGGATAGAGGACTTGACTTATGCTTGGAGGATCTCTTTGTTAGGGTATAAGGTTTGGCATTGATCAATAGAAGCTTCAAAAAGAGAAATTCATGAAAGGGTTTTCCTCTCAAGAGAAGAGAGGTTTTTTCTTTGGCAGAGAGCCAACATCTTGTGTTCTTATTTTTATGTTTTGGTAGTAGTTTGATGAAGTACACACATATGCACTAATAATAATAAGAATAATAATAAGCTAATAAGGAAAAGTAAAAATAATCCACAAATTGTTATCAAGTAACGAAGAATCACACTACTCTACTTTGACCTAGATTATTCAACAGTTATTAGTCCCGTAGCCTTGGTTGGACAAACGCTCTGGAGCCCTAGAACAACTTGGGTTGAGTTACTAGTCCTGTAGCTTGGGTTGGACAAACACTCTAGAGCCCTTGGTGGGTTGAGTTACTAGTTTCGTAGCCTTGGTTGGACAAACGGTCTGGAGCCTAGTAAAAGTTGTGGGTTGAGTTATTAGTCCCGTAGTTAGATTGGACAAATGCTTTGGAGCCCTGGATGGCTGGGTTAGAGACTGATTTGTTGATGGTTTTGTGATGTCAAACCGTGAGGTGGAATCACTGTTTGATGGGTTGAGGTGGATGGCCTCTGGAAGCCCTGGATGGCTTTTGATTGATGTGTTCTATGAGATCATACATCCATGCTTTGAATATGGCATGGGGGTGAATGGCTGAAGAGAGATTTGGCTAAGCCATTCTATAGTTGGGAGGAACTTGGAAGTCCCATCCCGGGTTTGGATTTTTCATCATTAATGAAAGGTTATTTCTCCTTGTATTTCTATGAGCATTTTGATGGATTATATGTGGTCTATATGGTTGTACTTTCATGAGTATTTTTGTCCCTATTATGTTGGTTATGTATGTGTTTTATGATAATAGCCATGTATGTCTTCCCTCATGTTTTTACTTGTAATTGAATGATCAATGTATCTATGACCTAATGGATGGAATGGCAGTTGATTTGTTGAGGCATCAATGGTTCTTAGTGATTATCAACTAAGTATGAGACCCCTATGCTTAGAAATGTTAATTACACATGTAGATACACATTTGCAATATGTTTGATGAAAAGCCGATCATGGCTATTAGGGTTCTAGTCAAGGTCTTGAACAAGTATTTGCTTTAGTACTATCATTTCCATGTTATATTACTGATCTGAAGAGATGGTTCAATTTTGGGTAGTGACCTAGGCTCTGGGCTTGGAAAAGTGGCTCAAATTCCGAAGTCACTGGCATAGCACTGACAGTTTTGGTCTTTGGTTGTTGGCAGGCAAGCTTGTGAGAGCGAATTTGGGTTGCCGATGGCACTCATGCCTATAGCATGGTAGTGAATGAGCCTTAAATTGTCCAAAAGCTCAATGGGTCCTGCTACAGGTCTATTTGGGCACATCACTCCCGATGATCAGGCCAGTACAAACAGGGCTCATCAAACCCTAATTCAGTTGCTACATGCCCTAGATAAGTCATCATATTGAATGCTTTAATCCATAAAAGTTTCCTAGTTTGAAACCCTTTTGAAATGCCTCCTTGGGACACCAACGAAACCTTGGTCAGGGGAAACTACTTTGCATAGCATGTAGGCCCATTCAGACCTGCGTTGCAGAGCACTTAGGCCCACTTTAGCCTACACTGGGCGAGGATGAGCGAAATTGACATAGGATTCTGGGAATATTCCTTGATTCTAGAGAATTCTAGAAGGATGCCCAATCCTTATCTCATCCTATGAGCTCGATTTTGGATAGGATATGGATCATTCAACTCTCTATCCTCTCATCCCTTTCTCCATGGAAAATAACTATCCAATTATGGAAAACCATTCAATGCCCTATTTATGGCAAAACCATTTGCATTTCCCTATAAATTGACCACTCATCATAGTGATCAGGAGGCTGGAGCTTGGATATTATAGAGAAATACTGTTGGTTTAGAGACTTGAAATCATTGTCAAGTAATGTTATGCTACTGGATTGATGTGTTATTGGTGTAATGAGGGTTTGGACTAAGCTGGATGAGTGACATGGGATCGAACCACATTGGGTGTAACTTCTCCTTCTATCAATCAATAAAGTTGTTTGTTCCTTTTCCAATAATCTTGTCTATACGTATGATGTATGTATGTTCAAATTTTGTCGATTCCATTTGTTTACAATAGATAGATCATATGCTTTGATTGTTGTTGTCTTTTGTTTATGTTGGTAGGTACCAATTGAGCGAATTTGGTTTGAGCGGGTGTTACATTTTTACAATGACCAGGTTTTACATCAATAGGTAGAGGAGGAAATATTTGCATTCTACACAAATGATGGGGGTGTTCAGGTTGTTCATCCATGGTGGATTAATTAATTTTAGAAATTAAAATCACAAATAAAACAAAAAGGGGTAACTAGGAAAAGGGGTTTACCAAGTAACTGTGAACTGCAATATACCATTGTCGATACGTGTAAGAAATCTCCCCGAATGTTGTGTTCGGTATATCATAATTAATAAGGAGGCTGACTCAGTTACCTACAGTAGGATTGCAATCTAGCGGGGACTTCCAAAATATATTAAGAGGTATGTGGAAGCACAGTCTGTACTAGTGTTGTCTAATGCGTAACCGTTCGATGGGGGAATTCCTATATACTCAGATGTACGTGGAGCACCTTCCTATACACCTGAAGGTACACGGAGGAACGTTCTGAGATACTTTGATGTACGTGGAAAACCAACCATCCCCGAGATGTAACACTGACAAGTAACGAAAACTCCTATGTTTAATTATGTTGAAACACATCTTCTAGCCTATGCCACAACACGTGTTTTTAATGGCTGAAATACTCCTTAGGTTAATTGAATAAATTTTAAAGTTCATCTTGATTTAAGTTATAGTTTCAAGGTTCACTAAACGAATTCACTTGAACTTCCTAGAATGCAACTAGTAGGATTAAAGGAACTATGTTTCATTGAATGAAGATTTATCTAAGGGAAGGAAGGAGTTTTAATCAATGATGCAACAAACAATGATGCAACAAACAAGAAATTCCTAATTAAGATCTTCAAATGTACTATTACAATTCAATTCAAATCCTTAATGCATGAAGAAAGTGATCTCTTTTTTTCTTTCCTTTTCATTTTTCAAATGCAATGAAAAATGAAATGCGACTAGATTATTGAATCAAAATAATTCACACAGACTGAAACTGTGATATGAAAGACTTTTATCAAATCAACAATCAAGCCTAGTGATAAAATACCCTAGTTGACAAGAAGAAACAAAATCAAACAAACTCTCATAAGAAGGAAATCACACTGAAATTTAAGCACAATATTGGCTTTATAGAGACATGGACCAGTTCAGAGACTAAAAAAAAGCACCGCATCAAAATAGAACTCACAAAAAGGCATAACAATGCAATTTTTTGCATCTTATAGGAACCATCGAAGGCTATATATGACAAACAATGCGAGTCATCACACTCCTAGAGAGAGACAAGTGCATTGGGTCGCTCTGTCTCAAAACAGAAAGTGCGATGGGGTTGATTTTGCTCGAACAAAAAAAAAAAAAAAAAAAAAAAAAAAAAACCTACCAAGCTCAAAATTATGCTTTCTTAAGACTGATAATTGTTTTAACAAGTCAAATTGAGTCATTTTCAAAGGTCCTAAAATACTAGGTAAAGGAAACTACTAAAGAAACTTCACATTCGCCATCAGAGTGGCCAAGTTGTTTGACGGATAATTTCCTTCTACAGATAGAAGCAAACTCCCTACTTCTAGTGGCTGTTCTAGAAATAACAGAGATAAAAAGACTTATGTTTTCCTTAGAGAGTTTATAACATAAGCTCTCCTCTTCTCCTTGCTTGTACGCTCCAACTCTAACTCAAAATGCTAAAAGTGGAACCTGTAAATAACTAAAATAGGAAATTGAACTAAAATATACAAATATAATATACTAACATCTCTAAACAATGAGCCAAGAAGGCATTGTTCTACATATGCATAAATGAGACATAAGTATAGGAAAACAAAACACTTTTTCTATTAATGAATGTGAGAGAAGATAAAACTCTTGCAAATATTAACCTTGTAGATGTCTCCCAACTATCTTGTCCTCCCTTTTCCACAAATCAAGCCTTCAATCATAACTCAAGTGCATGGATGGATAATGGATACCTAGGAACAAAGCAGCAACATGAGGGCATAAATAAGAGTCTCCAAAATCCAAACTAGACTCTAAGGGAGGTAGTGAATTTATAGGGTAAATGGGGTGGTTTGGGATTTACTAATCTAGGACTTAGATCCACATACGAGGGAGGATAAGTTCTAGGGATAAGAGATAAGATATCAAGTATAGGAGTTCGAGACCTTGATCTAATAGTAAATAGTTAAAAACACTCGAGAAGCTTCTGTAAAGAGAAGACTCGAAATTATTTTTTATTTTTACTGAAATTCAAGAGCCATCACACTTACTGTGAAGGCAACATGCATTGGTTAGTGCAGATGCTCTGTGTACAACTTGCAATTGTGCTGGTTGCATAAAGGGAAAGTGTGATGGGGCCAAAAGTTAGGTTTTTAAGTTGTTTAACCCAGAATTTTTGGAACTTTTGTAGAGAGGATGCTCTTGGCTTTGTAGGGGATGAATGCAAAGTGTCAATAGATGTTGATTGATCCGGTTTCAAGGCCATTTGACTGGATGTGACAAAATGACCCGTAACAAGGATGATTGCGCATATCTTGTGCATGTACAACTCCATGCACCCACGTACATGGGGTGAAAACCTTCCATATTTTTAGCATAGCTATAATAGATCCTTCCACAACTCTATTGGCCATAATACTTTTCAGATGTGCTACTTAGGGTTCAAACCATTAGCCCCAATTTATGTAGCTATGTCTATTACATCTTCACCAACCGAGTCCTCCCATTCTTAGATCGAGGTAGACAAGGCAACTAAGTTTGTTGAGTTTATCCAACACCTCTAATAATAATTCCATGATATCCTATAGAAAGCCAATGCGAAGTACAAGCAACGACATGACCAACATAAGGTTCCACATAAGTTTCAGGTTGGTAATAAGGTGTGGTTACATTTACAAAAAGAGTGCCTCGTGGGACCCAATAGGAAGCTCACATTGATATGGGTTGTACACAATCACAAAGGCAGTGGGTCTAGGGTGACAATGATTTTGAATTGAACATTCCCCCATTCTTTGACTTGCACCCAATGTTCAATGTGGAGCTGCTTCGACCATATTATCCACCTCTCTAGGACACCTCGAAGGCAAAAAAGCAATTGGACCTCATAGAACTCAATCATGATGGCATTGAATAGGCTATAGTGGATCATATCATTGACACCAAGACAAAGGATATTGATCTAGGTGGATATCGGTGGTAATTCACTACTCCATTGGCTCAAAGCACAATTCTTCATCTTGGAAATTTTTCTACATTTTTTTGGGTTTTAAACATCCAGGGTTGTTTTGAGAGCCTAAATGATGTTTTATTGACATGGTAGGGACCTAGGGTATAGCCAAATGCTTTGGTTGTTCAAAATGTGTATTTTTGGCTAGAATTTTCTAATGGGCTATTAACATCACCAAATATATATTATAAACAAAAGTTATGACCCTCGGAAGTTCATGTACCAACCAACTCGAGTGGGTCCCACAAACATTTTGGTGTTTCATCTTCTAGGGTTAGGTTTTTCAGTGTTTAGGATTTCATTTTTGTTTTTTATGTTAAAAAAGACCTTTTGACCTCATTTTAACTCACCTTGGTGAAGGCGCATAACTGTCACATATCTTCTTAGAGATAAGCTACCACCATTCAAGCTAGTTTTTGTCATTTTACATTTTTATAGTTTCAACAAATTGCATTTATTGATAAAACCCAAGTTTCATTATATCTATGTGTTTCAGTCATAAATATTTATTTCATTTTGTTATCTTCATAAATATGGATCAATGGCATCAAAGTGGTATGCTCTTTATTTGTTTTTTTGTGCATGTCCCTAACGAGGTCAAGGTATAAGGAGTTTATACTATAACTTTTTGAGCCACTACAAGACCATCCTTGTCAACCTCGATGACCTCCCATGGCCGGAAGAAAAGAAAGACTAGGGAGCGGGATATGTTATTAATTTGTTGCTCGAGGAAGCCCTCACGTGACGAAGGAACAAAATGATGGATATTTTTACGTGGATCCTTCAACGAATGCTAACAGTTGATGCATATTCATCAAGTGGCCAATTTTGAGGTGACACCCCCTTCAAGGTACAAGTTAATTTTGATATTCCTATGTTTGAAGGATAGATAGATGAAAATGCTCTAGACAAATGGTTAAATATGCTAAAAGGGTATTTTTCGGTCCATAATTTTTTTGATAGATAAAATATTACCTTTGCACTCCTTAAGGTTGTTTGTTGTTGACTTTTATAGCCAATTGATGAAGCAAGAGACACCGAGAATTTACACATGAAAATCCAAATGAGGAAATTTTATTAAAACAACATTCTTGTGTGTAATTTGTATTGTACAAATGGTCAAAATATATAATGATGGGTGACCATAAAAACTATGAAAAAAATAGATTTTTAGTTCAAACAAGTTCCTCATCTTCCTCCACAATATCTTCATGATTCTCTCATTATATCTCCATCCCTATTTTCACTCGTTCCTCTCAATCTATAAATAATACGTAGAATTTTATGCTTGTATTACTTCATTACATTTCTCATTACAAAATTTAGATATTAAATATTATTCACAAGTAGGATTTATTCCATCATATCCCCCCTTAATGAGTACTTTTGAATTCTCTATCTTCAGTTTTCCTCTGAATTGGTCTCGTCCTCATCTTCAATCTTCTACATTCTTCGTCTTTTGTCTTTTCTTTTCTGTTGTATCTCAATCTGACCTTCTTTAAAAATTGGGCTACCTCTATAAATCCTACCTTACACGAGCTTTTATTCTGTTACTACTAGCCTTATTCTGTCTCTCAAAATTCATTTTTGCTATCCTAATCTACCCCTTATATTAAATATCTACCTTAATATTTAAAAGCTATTAATCAAAATCACAACCCCTTTAAAACATTGTAACACAACAATGATATAAAAACTTACCATATTTAAATCATTTAAAAATTACTAACTGGAAAATGATTAAACAATAATGAACGACATTAATAATATAAAATACCTTATTAAATAATGAATGTTTCTCCTAAACCTTTTGTTACACGAGCTATATAAAGTGGAAAGTTTACTTTTTCAAAAACAAATAAAATAAAATAAAATATATTATATATATATTATATATATATATATATATATATATAAACATTATATTCACAAAGTTAATACAGATTAAATCCGATATATGACATGCTGATAAATATTAAATAATATTATAGAACTTAAGGATTACAATGTTTATTACTTTTCACTAGATATAATTTTTCATCCTGAACCTTAAGAATATTTTACCATCGAAGAACATTTTCCAAAATTTTAACCTTCCCCTTCAAACATCCCAATTTCAATAATTTTGGCGTATAATATAAAGTTAAAAAACCATTTAATTAAGATTTATAAAATATTATTTTAACTCACTTGAAACTCGAAAGTTAAAAAACATTTTTACAAATTTATTAAACTCCATAAAATATTATTTTAACTCACTTGAAACTCTAAAGTTAAAAAAACATTTTTACAAATTTATTAAACTCCATAAAATATTATTTATTGTATTTACGTGAAAATTTACTCCACATGTCTGTCTGCACCCCATTGGATCTGAGCAAGTGCAAACAATTTCTCACCCGATATGAATGAGAACTGTCAATCAAGGTTAACCTTAACCATTTCATCCTGTGGGATCGCAAGTCACAAATTGAAGTTTCTCTTTCTTCACTCTCTAAACCTTATACAATACGATTTAAATGATGCACATAAAAATATCACTTTAGGCGAGCATGTGAAAGGTCATTAGGTAAATTCCTTGAGATTACATAAAAGTTAATCCTAGTTTTTATATAATGATAATAATCAATCCCTTGATTATTAAGTTAGGGATATTACTTTGATTTGATAAAATTGGAAAATAATCTATACTAAAGTCAAACATGAAATCAATTTATTCTTATTTTTATGGGGTTTTCTATTTTTCCAGGGTTTTAATATATACGAATTAATTTAGGATATTACTTTTTTTTTGTGAAGTTCGACTTCCATTAATACAATGAGGCATTACAAAAGACACTGATCTTTACTATTGGTTTGCCCAAGTGGAAAACCAACCCAATAGCATAGGTTAAGTATCTTTAGATTACAACGACTTTGCTTAATCAGTGCATCAAATAAAGAGAGTTTTTCGCTGTTCAGGTCTGCGGCTTGGCTGCTGTTGATGTTTTAATAATGGTTAAATTGTTTTAACACAACACAATGCATTTTAACAAAACCCCGTGCATGGACTTATGGGCCACGTATATATTGGAAATGTTCAGATTGGCTAAAACACAAGGAAACCTCACCAGTCAATGTTGTTGAAAACAAAAAAATAAAGCCCCAAATCATTACATATCGGGTCCACCTGAGCCGTTAACCCCCATGCACATTTGAGCGTGATCACCATTTGACCACTCATCCAACGGACGATCCGATCGTTCGGAACTCAACGAGACATTAAGCCTTTTGAACGAAACCTTATTGCGTCCGATTTTCAACAACCCTTTGACTCCCACACAAACCCAATAAGAAATAAAACTGCCATTTAAAGATTAATCTAGTTCGATTTTAAAAATAAAACTTGATTACTTTTCGACGCGATATCCATCAGATCTCGTCCCTTTTGATGAACAACTTCAATTGATCCAGACTTCAACGTATTAGATTGCATTTCATACCCCATCGCATCCGATTTCTGAAATAAACCTCGTCCATGTTATTTGCGTGACTACCGTTGGATCTATGGTTTGTTGATTGGATGGGCCAGATCTTCTTGCGGGTTCATCACTTTCAAAAACCATTAATAACATAAAATCAACCATTTCTTTCAAATTTGCGCATTTCCTTTTATTTCCGTTATAACATAATATTTGGGTTTTTCTTTTATATTTTTGATCTTCTTTCATTTTGTGATAAAACTGAAAATAAACTTAAATAACAATGGATGCTACAATAATTAGCATGGAGGATATTTGGGATTGACAGTAGATTGCCTAGCCTTGCCATTTCCTGGATAGCCATTGTGATTATGGGTTTATTTCCTTCTTGTGTTTTTGGTTGGTTCTCATGTTAAATCCTTAGCTTAGGTTGAGTTATTATTGAAGGAAGTGTAACTAGGTTCGGTCTTCATTAAATGTGCTTTTGATATTTTTACTTATTCAAGAAAAGAAATATTAATTTTATAATATATGTCAATGAGTTTCTTGCTCATTAAAATAGGTCTAGCACATTTCAAAGTGCTATAGGTGAGTCAAATAGTCAAGAGAAAATATTGAAAGGCTTTAAGGCATTAACATATATATATATATATATATATAATAAAAGTTAAAGGGAAAACATCCAAGAAAAGTGAAATCTACTCCTATGTTATGGAACCATCAAGAAGCTCCTTCAAGCATGCTACACCACCATGGAAACTATTTGAAGTCCGCTCAACAAATCAGCCACAAAACTGCCCTCAAAGTCAGCCTACAATTAAGAGGACTAGTCAGCCTTCTAGTTGGCCTAAATGGAGGGAAAACCCTCTATTTATAGAGGTTGTCCACTCCAAATAGAACACACTACTTCACTCTAAAATCAATGTAGAAAAGAGGTTAACAAAAAGGATGAAAATAAGTCTTCTAGGGAAGCAAAGGAAGGGAGAAAGAAGCCAAGGTAGAAGGGACTGTTTTTCTAGAGTCAACACAACCACACATGTGATAAATGAAGGGTATTCCTATAGCCATTACAACGGCAAAGCACAGTGACGTATCTCTCTATTTTTGGGCTTCAAACTAGGCCTTCTATCCAAGCAAAGAGGGAAGGACATCAAGCAAAGGAAGAAAGAAGAAGACTGAAGTATAAAGGACTGGTTCTAGGGCTAGAAACAGTCACACGTGCGAGGTGTAGTGAGGGTATGTCTGAGCCATAACAACAACTACTGAACAATCCATTTTTTGGGTGAGAGATCAAGCCTACAAGGACTCCCAAGCCTAGTGAAGGAGCCTATGTCTCTAGCAAAAGTGAAAGGACCCTAATTGGAGGACGAAGTGTCAGGGAAACAAAGCGCTAGAAGAAGTGCCAAGGTATATGGTGCAGAAAGGATAGAGGACTTGACTTATGCTTGGAGGATATCTTTGTTAGGGTATAGGGTTTGGCGTTGATCAATAGAAGCTTCAAAAAGAGAAATTCATGAAAGGGTTTTCCTCTCAAGAGAAGAGAGGTTTTTTCTTTGGCAGAGAGCCAACATCTTGTGTTCTTATTTTTATGTTTTGGTAGTAGTTTGATGAAGTACACACATATGCACTAATAATAATAAAGATAATAATAAGCTAATAAGGAAAAGTAAAAATAATCCACAAATTGTTATCAAGTAACGAAGAATCACACTACTCTACTTTGACCTAGATTCTTCAACAATTATTAGTCCTGTAGCCTTGGTTGGACAAACGCTCTGGAGCCCTGGAACAACTTGGGTTGAGTTACTAGTCCTGTAGCCTGGGTTGGACAAACACTCTAGAGCCCTTGGTGGGTTGAGTTACTAGTTTCGTAGCCTTGGTTGGACAAACGGTCTGGAGCCTAGTAAAAGTTGTGGGTTGAGTTATTAGTCCTGTAGTCAGATTGGACAAATGCTTTGGAGACCTGGATGGCTGGGTTAGAGACTGATTTGTTGATGGTTTTGTGATGTCCAACCGTGAGGTGGAATCACTTTTTGATGGGTTGAGGTGGATGGCCTCTGGAAGCCCTGGATGGTTTTTGATTGATGTGTTCTATGAGATCATACATCCATGCTTTGAATATGGCATGGGGGTGAATGGCTGAAGAGAGATTTGGCTAAGCCATTCTATAGTCGGGAGGAACTTGGAAGTCCCATCCCGGGTTTGGATTTTTCATCATTAATGAAAGGTTATTTCTCCTTGTATTTCTATGAGCATTTTGATGGATTATATGTGGTCTATATGGTTGTACTTTCATGAGTATTTTTGTCCCTATTATGCTGGTTATGTATGTGTTTTACGATAATAGCCATGTATGTCTTCCCTCATGTTTTTACTTGTAATTGAATGATCAATGTATCTATGACCTAATGGATGGAATGACAGTTGATGTGTTGAGGCATCAATGGTTCTTAGTGATTATCAACTAAGTATGAGACCCCTATGCTTAGAAATGTTAATTACACATGTAGATACACATTTGCAATATGTTTGATGAAAAGCCGATCATGGCTATTAGGGTTCTAGTCAAGGTCTTGAACAAGTATTTCATTTAGTACTATCATTTCCATGTTATATTACTGATCTGAAGAGATGGTTCAATTTTGGGTAGTGACCTAGGCTATGGGCCTAGAAAAGTGGCTCAAATTCCGAAGTCACTGGCATAGCACTGACAGTTTTGGTCTTTGGTTGTTGGCAGGCAAGCTTGTGAGAGCGACTTTGGGTTGCCGATGGCACTCATGCCTATAGCATGGTAGTGAATGAGCCTCAAATTGTCCAAAAGCTCAATGGGTCCTGCTACAGGTCTATTTGGCACATCACTCCCGATGATCAGGCCAGTACAAACAGGGCTCATCAAACCCTAATTCAGTTGCTACATGCCCTAGATAAGTCATCACATTGAATGCTTTCATCCATAAAAGTTTCCTAGTTTGAAATCCTTTTGAAATGCCTCCTTGGGACACCGACGCAACCTTGGTCAGGGGAAACTACTTTTCATAGCATGTAGGCCCATTCAGACCTGCGTTGCAGAGCACTTAGGCCCACTTTAGCCTACACTGGGCGAGGATGAGCGAAATTGACATAGGATTCTGGGAATATTCCTTGATTCTAGAGAATTCTAGAAGGATGCCCAATCCTTATCTCATCCTATGAGCTCGATTTTGGATACGATATGGATCATTCAACCCTTTATCCTCTCATCCCTTTCTCCATGGAAAATAACTATCCAATTATGGAAAACCATTCAATGCCCTATTTATGACAAAACCATTTGCATTTCCCTATAAATTGACCACTCATCATAGTGATCAGGAGGCTGGAGCTTGGATATTATAGAGAAATACTGTTGGTTTAGAGACTTGAAATCATTGTCAAGTAATGTTATGCTGCTGGATTGATGTGTTATTGGTGTGATGAGGGTTTGGACTAAGCTGGATGAGTGACATGAGACCGAACCACATTGGGTGTAACTTCTCCTTCTATCAATCAATAAAGTTGTTTGTTCCTTTTCCAATAATTTTGTCTATACGTATGATGTATGTATGTTCAAATTTTGTCTATTCCATTTGTTTACAATAGATAGATCATATGCTTTGATTGTTGTTGTCTTTTGTTTATGTTGGTAGGTACCAATTGAGCGAATTTAGTTTGAGCGGGTGTTACATTTTTATAATGACCAGGTTTTATCTCTATAGGTAGAGGAAGAAATATTTGCATTCTACACAAATGACGGGGGTGTTCAGGGTGTTCATCCATGGTGGATTAATTAATTTTAGAAATTAAAATCACAAATAAAACAAAATGGGGTAACTAGGAAAAGGGGTTTACCAAGTAACTGTGAACTGCAATATACCATTGTCGGTACGTGCAGGAAATCTCCCTGAATGTTGTGTTCGGTATATCATAATTAACAAGGAGGCTGACTCAGTTACCTACGGTAGGATTGCAACCTAGCGGGGACTTCCAAAATATATTCAGAGGTGTGTGGAAGCACAGTCTGTACTAGTGTTGTCTAATGCGTAACCGTTCGATGGGGGAATTCCTATATACTCAGATGTACATGGAGCACCTTCCTATATACCCGAAGGTACGTGGAGGAACGTTCTGACATACTTTGATGTACGTGGAAAACCAACCATACCCGGGATGTAAAGCTGACAAGTAACGAAAACTCCTATGTTTAATTATGTTGAAACACGTCTTCTAGCCTATGCCACAACATGTGTTTTTAATGTTTGAAATACTCAGGTTAATTGAATAAATTTTAAAGTTCATCTTGATTTAAGTTATAGTTTCAAGGTTCACTAAATGAATTCACTTGAACTTCCTAGAATGCAACTAGTAGGATTAAAGGAACTATGTTTCATTCAATGAAGATTTATCTAAGGGAAGGAAGGAGTTTTAATCAATGATGCAACAAACAATGATACAACAAACAAGAACTTCCTAATTAAGATCTTCAAATGTACTATTACAATTCAATTCAAATCCTTAATGCATGAAGAAAGTGATCTCTTTTTTTCTTTCCTTTTCATTTTTCAAATGCAATGAAAAATGAAATGCGACTAGATTATTGAATCAAAATAATTCACACAGACTGAAACTGTGATATGAAAGTCTTTTATCAAATCAACAATCAAGCCTAGTGATAAAATACCCTAATTGACAAGAAGAAACCAAAATCAAACAAACTCTCATCAGAAGGCAATCACACTGAAATTTAAGCACAATATTGGCTTTATAAAGACATGGACCAGTTCAGAGACTAAAAAAAAGCACCGCATCAAAATAGAACTCACAAAAAGGCATAACAATGCAAATTTTTGCATCTTAGAGGAACCATCGAAGGCTATATATGACAAACAATGCGAGTCATCACACTCCTAGAGAGAGACAAGTGCGTTGGGTCGCTTTGTCTCAAAATAGAAAGTGCGATGGGGTTGATTTTGCTCGAAAAATAAAAAAAAACCTACCAAGCTCAAAATTATGCTTTCCTAAGACTGATAATTGTTTTAACAAGTCAAATTGAGTCATTTTCAAAGGTCCTAAAATACTAGGTAAAGGAAACTACTAAAGGAACTTCACATTCGCCATTGGAGTGGCCAAGTCGTTTGACGGATAATTTCCTTCTACAGATAGAAGCAAACTCCCTACTTCTAGTGGCTGTTCTAGAAATAACAGAGATAAAAAGACTTATGTTTTCCTTAGAGAGTTTATAATATGGAAGAAAGACTCACCTGGAATCCAACATAAGCTCTCCTCTTCTCCTTGCTTGTACGCTCCAAATCTAACTCAAAATGCTAAAAGTGGAACCTGTAAATAACTAAAATAGGAAATAGAACTAAAATATACAAATAGAATATACTAACATCTCTAAACAATGAGCCAAGAAGGCATTGTTCTACATATGCATAAATGAGACATAAGTATAGGAAAACAAAACACTTTTTGTATTAATGAATGTCAGAGAAGATAAAACCCTTGCAAATCTTAACCTTGTAGATGTCTCCCAACTATCTTGTCCTTCCTTTTCGACAAATCAAGCCTTCAATCATAACTCAAGTGCATGGATGGATAATGGATACCTAGGAACAAAGCAGCAACATGGGGGCATAAATAAGAGTCTCCAAAATCCAAACTAGACTCTAGGGGAGGTAGTGAATTTATAGCGTAAATGGGGTGGTTTTGGATTTACTAATCTAGGACTTAGATCCACATATGAGGGACGATAAGTTCTAGGGATAGTAAATAGTTAAAATCACTCGAGAAGCTTCTGTAAAGAGAAGACTCGAAATTATTTTTTATTTTTATTGAAATTGAAGAGCCATCACACTTACTGTGAAGGCAACATGCATTGGCTAGTGCAGATGCTCTGTGTACAACTTGCAATTGTGCTGGTTGCATAAAGGGAAAGTGTGATGGGGCCCAAAGTTAGGTTTTTAAGTTGTTTAACCCAGAATTTTTGGAACTTTTGTAGAGAGGATGCTCTTGGCTTTGCAGGGGATGAATGCAAAGTGTCAATAGATGTTGATTGATCCGGTTTCAAGGCCATTTGACTGGATGTGACAAAATGACCTGTAACAAGGATGATTGCGCATATCTTGTGCATGTACAACTCCATGCACCCACGTACATGGGATGAAAACCTTCCATATTTTTAGCATAGCTATAATAGATCCTTCCACAACTCTATTGGCCATAATACTTTTTAGATGTGCTACTTAGGGTTCCAACCATTAGCCCCAATTTATGTAGCTATGTCTATTACATCTTCACCAACCGAGTCCTCTCATTCTTAGATCGAGGTAGACAAGGCAACTAAGTTTGTTGAGTTTATCCAACACCTCTAATACTAATTCCATGATATCCTATAGAAAGCCAATGCGAAGTACAAGCAACGACATGACCAACATAAGGTTCCACATAAGTTTCAGGTTGGTAATAAGGTGTGGTTACATTTACAAAAAGAGTGCCTCATGGGACCCAATAGGAAGCTCACATTGATATGGGTTGTACACAATCACAAAGGCAGTGGGTCTAGGGTGACAATGATTTTGAGTTGAACATTCCCCCATTCTTTGACTTGCACCCAATGTTCAATGTGGAGCTGCTTCGACCATATTATCCACCTCTCCGGGACACCTCGAAGGCAACAAAGCAATTGGACCTCATAGAACTCAATCTTGATGGCATTGAATAGGCTATAGTGGATCATATCATTGACACCAAGACAAAGGATATTGATCTAGGTGGATATCGATGGTAATTCACTACTCCATTAGCTCAAAGCACAGTTCTTCATCTTGGAATTTTTTCTACATTTTTTTGGGTTTTAAACATCCAGGGTTGTTTTGAGAGCCTAAATGATGTTTTATTGACATGGTAGGGACCTAGGGTATAGCCAAATGCTTTGGTTGTTCAAAATGTGTATTTTTGGCTAGAATTTTCTAATGGGCTATTGACATCACCAAATATATATTATAAGCAAAAGCTATGACCCTCGGAAGTTCATGTGCCAACCAACTCGAGTGGGTCCCACAAACATTTTGGTGTTTCATCTTCTAGGGTTAGGTTTTTCAGTGTTTAGGATTTCCTTATTGTTTTTTATGTTAAAAAAGACCTTTTGACCTCATTTTAACTCACCTTGGTGAAGGCGCATAACTGTCACATATCTTCTTAGAGATAAGCTACCACCATTCAAGCTAGTTTTTGTCATTCTACATTTTTATAGTTTCAACAAATTGCATTATTTGATAAAACTCAAGTTTCATTGTATCTATGTGTTTCAGTCATAAATATCTATTTCATTTTGTTATCTTCATAAATGTGGATCAATGGCATCAAAGTGGTATGCTCTTTATTTGTTTTTTGTGCATGTCCCTAACGAGGTCAAGGTATAAGGAGTTTATACTAGAACTTTTTGTGCCCCTACAAGACCATCCTTGTCAACCCCGATGACCTCCCATGGTGGAAGAAAAGAAAGACGAGGGAGCGGGATATGTTATTAATTTGTTGCTCGAGGAAGCCCTCATGTGACGAAGGAACAAAATGATGGATATTTTTACCTGGATCCTTCAACGAATGCTAACAGTTGATGCATATTCATCAAGTGGCCAATTTTGAGGTGACACCCCCTTCAAGGTACAAGTTAATTTTGATATTCCTATGTTTGAAGGATAGATAGATGAAAATGCTCTAGACAAATGGTTAAATATGCTAAAAGGGTATTTTTTGGTCCATAATTTTTG
This sequence comes from Pinus taeda, assembly GCA_000404065.3. Lineage (NCBI taxonomy): Eukaryota > Viridiplantae > Streptophyta > Pinopsida > Pinales > Pinaceae > Pinus > Pinus taeda. The sequence continues at coordinate 36,155 of APFE030259861.1, forward strand.
TGATAGATAAAATATTACCTTTGCACTCCTTAAGGTTGTTTGTTGTTGGCTTTTATAGCCAATTGATGAAGCAAGAGACACCGAGAATTTACACATGAAAACCCAAAAGAGGAAATTTTATTAAAACAACATTCTTGTGTGTAATTTGTATTATACAAATGGTCAAAATATATAATGATGGGTGACCATAAAAACTATGAAAAAAATAGATTTTTGGTTCAAACAAGTTCCTCATCTTCCTCCACAATATCTTCATGATTCTCTCATTATATCTCCATCCCTATTTTCACTCATTCCTCTCAATCTATAAATAATACGTAGAATTTTATGCTTGTATTACTTCATTACATTTCTGATTACAAATTTTAGATATTAAATATTATTCACAAGTAGGAGTTATTCCATCATATCCCCCCTTAATGAGTACTTTTGAATTCTCTATCTTCAGTTTTCCTCTGAATTGGTCTCGTCCTCATCTTCAATCTTCTACATTCTTCGTCTTTTGTCTTTTCTTTTCTGTTATATCTCAATCTGACCTTCTTTAAAATTTGGGCTACCTCTATAAATCCTACCTTACACGAGCTTTTATTCTGTTACTACTAGCCTTATTCTGTCTCTCAAAATTCATTTTTGCTATCCTAATCTACCCCTTATATTAAATATCTACCTTAATATTTAAAAGCTATTAATCAAAATCACAACCCCTTTAAAACATTGTAACACAACAATAATATAAAAACTTACCATATTTAAATCATTTAAAAATTACTAACTGGAAAATGATTAAACAATAATGAACGACATTAATAATATAAAATACCTTATTAAATAATGAATGTTTCTCCTAAACCTTTTGTTACACGAGCTATATAAAGTGGAAAGTTTATTTTTCAAAAAACAAATAAAAAAATAAATATATATATATATATATAAATACATTATTTGACAAAGTTAATATAGATTAAATCACGATATATGACATGTGATAAATATTTAAATGATATTGAATAGAACTTAAGGATTACAATATTTATTACTTTTCACTAGATATGATTTTTCATCCTGAACCTTAAGAATATTTTACCATCGAAGAACATTTTCCAAAATTTTAACCTTCACCTTCAAACATCCCAATTTCAATAATTTTGGCGTATAATATAAAGTTAGAAAACCATTTAATTAAGATTTATAAATATTATTTTAACTCACTTGAAACTCTAAAGTTAAAAAAACATTTTTACAAATTTATTAAACTCCATAAAATATTATTTATTGTATTTACGTGAAAATTTACTTCACATGTCTGTCTGAACCCCATTGGATCTGAGCAAGTGCAAACAATTTCTCACCCGATATGAATGAGAACTGTCAATCAAGGTGAACCTTAACCATTTGATCCTGTGGGATTGCAAGTCACAAATTGAAGTTTCTCTATCTTCACTCCCCAATACACATGAATTTAGTTTTCAAAAAACATATATTTCATAAAGTCCGAGATTCACTTTATCCAAACTTTCTACAATACGATTTAAATGATGCACACAAAAATATCACTTTACGCGAGCATGTGAAAGGTCATTAGGTAAATTCCTTAAGATTACATAAAAGTTAATCCTATTTTTTATATAATGATAATAATCAATCACTTGATTATTAAGTTAGGGATATTACTTTGATCGATAAAATTGGAAAATTATCTATACTAAAGTGAAACATGAAATCAATCTATTCCTATTTTTATGGGGTTTTTCATTTTTCCCCGGGTTTTAATATACACGAATTAATTTAGGATATTACTTTTTTTGTGAAGTTCGACTTCCATTAACAAAATGAGGCATTACAAAAGACAATGATCTTTACTATTGGTTTGCCCCAGTGGGAAACCAACCCAGTAGTATAGGTTAAGTAGCTTTAGATTACAACAACTTTGCTTAATCAGTGCATCAAATAAAGAGAGAGTTTTTCCAAAATTTTACAAGGAGTCCTGAGAAATCAAGGGTGTTAAAGCCTTTCTTTAACCAACTATATAAAGAAAAACTAAATGTTGCCATCTGCTAAAAGGAAAGGAGACTAACTAGTAACAATGCTCAGCTTGCAGAATCTCTTGAAGCTTGGAATTCCACAATCTAGGAGTCGCCTGGAGCAACATGTTAAGAGTTTCACGGAGCTATGAGCCGAAAGCCTCGAACTTGGAGTTGCACTAAGCCATGAATTCCAACCTACATAAACTTGTTGACTGGTGTCTCAGAGGCAATGTGCTACGCTATGAATACTTGTCATTCTTAAGCCACAACCTTCTGAAACCCAATTTCCCACATATATGCACCAACACACAACTTGAGCCACGAAATTACTAACAAAACCCGTCATCTCTATTTCTTCCAGGCCTGACGAAGAGAAGACTGGACAATTGCTGATAAGAGTCAACTTCTAAGAAGGACATTAAAGAAGTATCAGAAACTGAACAACATTCCAAATTCCTAGAGAGCCTTTTGCCAGGATGACCAACCATAGACAAATTTAAGCATGACACTTGACTAGGGAATCGACAGACTGAGAAGAGACAATTTTTTTTTGGGAGAGCTGAGTTGTCATAATTAGTTGAGTTGGCCAATTGTAATCCCAAAGAATCCATATGAATGCATAAGGGAAATGTGGGCCTAATGTGATTTAGGGCATGTCTAAACGAGATTTAGGGCATGTCTAAAGGAGAGCGCCACCACCAACTCATTATATCACCTACTACCACGAATGTGAAGAGCACCACCTGATAGTGATTATCAATAATTAATAACCAATGAACCTGATGACTATAGACATACTTCCACCTGAGACATTAGATTTCCTTGCACGAGAGAATATAATGACATGCTCCAGTACATAGACAGGGGTGGTTAAGAGGCTAGGTGGTCGGAGAAACCATTTTCCTACATTATGGTTGCGATGAGTTGCTTGAATTGACACCCGTCGTGGGGTTAATTTAAGGTACAACTTTAGCCTAAGCATAAATTAATTATAATTTTACTTGTGTTAAAATAGATTTTTTTTCTCAAATAAAAAATAACTTAATTATCATAAATATATGTGTGTAATGTATATATCTTTGCATGGAAAATTCTTTTCCAAGAGTATTTCAAGAAAATGGCGATGTAACCAGGTAAGAAAAAGAGGTACAAAAATAAATTTGTTTTATTTTACGTTATGTAATTTCATGGAACTAATCCTCATTTTTCATGTATGACCCATGAAAGCTAATTAGAGATGGACTAAGTTATCCAAGTGAGAAATGAGGAGCATAATGGAGAGGAGATTAATGAGTGACAAAAACTAATGAAGGATTAAAAGCAAAAAAAATATAATATTAAAATGATGGTTATATAACGAGGATCCAGTAATGTAATTAATGTTAATATTAGGGTTTTGGTTATGGGAGGTTATAGAAACAGAATAGAAATCAACTTGAGTAAAGATAAAAGGGTTAGAAAATATCAAAGCGAAGGAGCAACTTTGGATGAGAAGGGAAACTTATCTCGAAATGGTTCCAACACACATGCTATGTGAACCGAATTCTATGACTATGTAACTTATTCATGAAATTTTGATATATAGTATTTTATTTTAGTAATTATATTGTTAATTTTATATTGGTATATGTTGGTACAAGGAATGTTTTAAACAAGTTGACATGATCAGATGATAAATCATTCTAACTTCTCGGATTGATCTGGTGACATCATTTTCATCTTCATTTTCTTTAACTTTCATCTTGTGCCTATAAAATGTAAATAATGTCTTTTTTGAAGTCCATATAAAAAGGTTACCATCCACACGAATACATGGGTTGCCAACCATTGTATCCGATGGTTCTCTAGGAAACCTTTTCTTGTACATGTTTGAGCAACATATCTTTGTATATGTACATTTAATTCCTAACACATCACCATCATCATCATCGACCTAGTTTTTTTTGGATTACCCATAACTATAGAAACTTCAAGTGGCTTCTACTTGTCACATAACATCAAGTGGTTTCTTCTCACCACCACAAACCTTCCTCTCTCACAACAATCAAAAGTGGCTATTCAACACCAATTCTTTCTTCACGACAAGTGTTTATTCAACACCACTACCTTCTCAATGGGGGTATACTTTCCTCATCATACATTACATCGAATCAAGCACATTCAATTTCCATTAGGCATTTCTAGCCCTTTTTGTAGATTGTAGATCCAAACCGCAGATTGTAATATGCTAAAAAATTAACTTGAATCTACTCTACTCATTAGCAGAAACAATAAACGATCGAAGAAATCATGAAGCATATAAGAGAAAGAATTCAGTCACGCATAACACAATTATTTTATGGGGAAAGCCACCAAAAAAACCCCTGCTATCTATGTATTGCATTAGTCAAAGAATCTTGATGAATACAATATGCTATGCTCAAACTGCACAAGTATTTTCTATCCTCTCCCTAATTGACTTCTTTTGGCCAATACTTAGCCATATTTGCAAGCCTCCAAGCTCCTAATTCCTTGCGTTGTTCCCTTTGGAATTATCCTCTATTTAATGTGGAAATTCCTCATTATGAACTGTGCAATCCTCATAGGCCTTCATCTAACTGCATGCACCATCGATTTAATTTAGATGATTTTACAATTGATAATACACCATCCCTGAACTCCAATATCAACTAGGTATTTCTCTGAACTGACATGCATGAGTTACTTATGAGTGAATAGTCAGTTTAGTGATTGATCACTGTAGGTTACACCCCACTACTGCAGGTTATACCCCAACTACAGCAAGTTACACCCCACTTCTGCTGGTTACATCTCACTACTGGATATCCCACTAATTCCTCCACTAGTTGGAACTAGTTTGACTAACTTTAACTTACTTGGACTGAATTAAATAATTACAACTCAAAATAAACTCAACTAGTGCTCCTAATTGTAGGAGACACTCTACATGACTCTAGTTAGACCCTCAACTCAAATTAACTGAGCTAACTAAGTCAAATTAACTTAGTTAACTATTACATGTTGTCATGAGATATGAAATTACAATTTAATTCCCAATTTAATTCAAGGACAAATTAAATTAGGATTTGTTTTCTTGATGTTAAGTTTAACATTTCTTGTTTCTATTTTCAACACTCCCTCTCAATAAGAAATGAATTCAACTCTATCCTGATCTAGTACCTTTGGAATGTTTTGCATGCAACTCTTGTCACTGTTGTTTTTGTTACTGCAACATCTGCAACCAAAAATCATCCAAACAAAATAAACTGAATCAATTGTGTTTGCAATTGTCTATTGGGAAAACTATGCTACTGCTGACTCTACTATCGAGCCTCCTAATATATTGTCAACACTGCTCTGCACTCCTCAGTATCTGACTGACACTGATTCTCTTTCTACTGAATACTGCGAGCCCCTATAGCAAGGTAATGATCCATGAGACAAACACATCTCAATGGACCCTTCCTAATGTCTGAAACTCTTGGACTAAGGTTTCATATTGTCCGACATCACACCTGGAGGTATTGATTCATGTGATCCTTCTGCCCACTTGGCTCGAAATCCCCCCCTACTGGAGGTCTCTGCTTGAGTGGATGTCTCCACTCAGTCTCCACTCTGCTTCTCCAATTGTGGATGCTCCACAACTTGTTGAGGCTGCTTCTGAGGCTGCATGTTGAGAGGTAATTCATGCTCCCTCTCAACCACCAAGTCTCTAACCTTTGTCTTTCTCCTCAAGGTTTTGCATGCATCTTGTACCTTAAGTGCATATAGTTTCTTGACTCGTACACTGATTTGTTTCACCTGTCTTGTGGCAATGCGTCTAAGGAAAAAACATTTCCTTTGCTAAATATCACATCGTAGCCACGATCTTCCAATATCAGGATGGAAACAAGATTCTTCTTTAGTCCTAGAACATACATCACATTTGTGAGTTTGAGAAGGAAGCCAGACTCCCTCTAAAAAGTAATAGTACTAATCTCAGTAGCGCTATACCTCCCAACATCTCCAAAATTTATGTTCTACTTGAGGTCTTTCTCCTCCAAGTCACCGAAGAGATATTTATTCCCATCAGATGGAATGAGGCACCTCGGTTGAGATACCACATGCTTCCCATTATAGTGCTTTCCATGCATGTAATGATAGTAAAATCAAGTTCTAATTGTGAAGCTAGAGCTTCACCTGTTGCTACTATTGTAGGCTCCTACTTGCTTGCTTTCTTCTGTGGGCATTTCGTGGCATAGTGCTCGAACTAATGAAAGTGAAAACACTTGATGTTCGACAAATCCTTCTTCTTGCTACCCTCCTTGACTTGGGACTGCTTTCCCTTGGCTTTCTTTTCTTTTCCGGCTAAAGAAAAGTAATCTTCCACTTCTGACAGATGAGGTCCCATCTTTGGTGTTTTGCTAAATCTCTTCTTGTACCAAGTCGGACCACAACCGCTCCCACTTTGGTAGCTTCTCCCTCCCATTAACCGAGTCCTGGTAGCTGTGCCAACTCTTGGGAAGGCCTAGAAGTGATAGGCTTACCATATCATCTTTAGCAATAGTAACACGACACTTCCAAGCCCATCCCGACATTGGGTGAAACTTCGGTATTGAGTCGCCCATCTCCATATTGATATTGAAGAGCTTGTCCTTCAGTGGCTGCTTCCTATGGTCATTGTTGTTTTGAAACAAGTTTGTCAAGGCTTTCCACATTGAAAATGGAGTTTTCTTAATATGGAGGTTCAAGATAATATGATCTCAAACTCCTTCTAGGATAATCCTTCTCTCCTTTGCCACACACTTTCTCCACTCTGCCAAATCTCGAGCATCAACTGGCTTAGAAATATCTTTGTCTATGAATTTCTTAAGCCCGTTGTCTTCCAACATTGCCTCCATCCTGTCCTTCCAAGAAATATAGTTCGAACTACCCTCAAGGGCATATTCGAGTCTCAATTTGTACAACAAAATCCCTTTGGCTCTAAAGTATGATATTGCAAATTCGATTTCTCCTACAAAAGACAAATTCATATTCTCTTCTTCTATAGTGATTTCAGCTTCGATACCATGTAGAAATTTATACAAATCTAGCTCTGATACCATGTAGAAGTTACTTGTAGATTCAAACTGCAAATTGTAATATGCTAAAACAATTGACTTGAATCTACTCTACTCATCAACAGAAACAATAAACGATCGATGAAATCACGAAGCATATAAGAGAAAGAATTCAATCACACATAACACAATGATTTTTTGGGGTAAGCCACAGTTAAAAACCCTTGCTATATGTATATTGCATTAGTCAAAGAGTATGGATGAATACAATATTCTCTTCTCAACCTTGAGCTCAACCTGCACAAGTATTTTATATCCTCTGCCTACCTGACTGCCTGTTCATGCCTCAAAAATCGCTGCATCAACATCGGGGAAAACCACCCGGTCTGGACCTTAAAGGGAACTCCTTTTCCGTTTGGTGTGGTGGCTCCGACTGGATATAATGGGACTAGTTTCCCAATGATTTATGAATGGGATGGATAAGTGTTTAATTTACTTATATGTAATGGAAAATGATGAAAGATTTATTCTAAATTGCAATAATGTAATTAACTAGTCGATCCCAGGAAGTCTCTGTCTTAGTGCAATTCTTAATGGTTCTTATTGAAAAGTAGGCATGTAGATGACTCTACTTTTAAACAAAAATATTCATTCATATGATAATTATTTTGTTCAAGTAGTTGAACAAAGTAATAATTAAAACATTATTGCACTGATCTTTATATATCATTGACACATATATAGATGAAAAATAACAACTCTTGAACATTCAATAGTGATAAGTAAAAGAGATTGTTGTAAGAGCTTATACATACATCAATAATAGCAAAATGAATGAATGCTAGTTCACATAAAAGAATGAAGCAAAACATAGATAATAGTACCATATGTGTTTGAATCCCCTCTGACATGAATTGCATTTGGATCCCGCTTTCTAACTTGGAAATACTTTTATAGGAAGCAGTAGTGCATATCAGACAAAAGTACTATTCATTAAAACTTAGAATTCAGGTCCAGTTTCATAAAAAAAAATATATCAGAAGCACAATAGTGCAACTTCCAATCCAAGTCTTAATACAAAATTTTTAGGACCCTTTCTAAAACATGAAAGGGTCTATAAATACTATCTAAACTAACTAACTATGAAATAAAAATGCTGTGAGCTAGTGTAACCAAATCACAAATATATGAAAATCTCCCCGAAATAGACATGTTTGCAGTCGGTAAGGATGGTTCATTGTTTCGGTTGACTATCTTTTGGCTTGAGCTAGCATATGGAGAGCATCAGTTGCAGTTCTAGAGGATGACTATACGTGAATGTAGCTAGGTAGTATATGTGGCATCCGTAATTTTAGGAATCATGTAACCAATTGCATCGGTTAGGTATTTCATCATTGTCCTTTGACTATATGGTTTAACAAGGAAGAACCAAAAGGTTTCCCATGTTAAAGTTTGAATGCCCGCGATTAATCTCTCCCTCTTTTCCAGCTCATGTTTCCATATTTGCTCCAATGGTTTGACTGATCGTAGTTTCCCTGGGGAACATTCTGAAATTAAGTTTGATAAATAAAGAGTATTATTAATCAATTCCACTAGATTACCAATCGCCGATCTACATCTCGATGTTGCCCTTTCTTCTTTCATCAGTTGAGATTGCCACTCAAGGAACATGATTTCCTTGTGTGATTCCAGAATTCAGGGCAGATTTGCAGCTTGTCCTTCCTTGGTTTCTTTCCAAGAGAGAAACTCTATTAGTGTTTCATCTGCTTGCTCCAATTTTTGTCTTGCATCAACTGATTTATCAATCATAGACAAGGAAATTTCACAGAAGGGAGGAACACGAGAAATATTATTACATAACAAGCTCAACTGAGTAGATAGTGCTTTAGTAATTTGGAGAGCCTTTGATTTGAATTCCTCCACTTGAGGAAATTCTTTGAACCTTTCTATTTGCAGTGACAATTGAATGATCTGTTCATCTTTTGATTTGCTCAACTGTTCATTCATTGTCTTCAGCTTGTTCAATGCCCGAGATAGTTTTTTTGCTTCTGAACCGAATGTTGATCTATCCTCTGTTTCTCTCTAAGCAATTTCTCATTTAATTGGTCGTTTGATTGCTTCTGTGCTGCTAACTGCTGCTCTAACTGTTCTATTTTCTACTACTTTTCATGTACCTGTGTCTCCAGTGAAGCGATTGCTTGATCCTTTTCTTTAAGTAAATTGCTAACTTCCGATGCCTTGTCCATAGTAGCTGCTGTGTATGCTTCAGCATACTGAGAGAGTTTAGTAAGATATTCAGAAGGGTTGAATTCCTCTCTCCATACCACATTAGTTAGTTCCATCTGTGTAGGCAAAAGAGAAGATTGATCAAGTTTTCTCTTTTTTCTTTGTCTCTTTATTACAACCCTATGCTTAGGGCTGTAGAAGACATCTAAGGGTGGTATTTCTTCTACATGCAAAACAATCTCATCGGAAGGGTTCTCTGGAATCATTTTGACATTTTTTTGAGTCATGGGTGGGCTGCTAGTTCCTAGAATTGGAACTGTATTAGTTGATGTCTTCTGACCAGTTGTTATTTCAGGTGTGCTAAATCCCTGCAAGCTCTCAGTATTGTTGATGATTGAGTCAAACTGTTGCCATTCTTTGAGTAGTTTGGGATCAATGTGAATGTCTGCATCAATAAGTTCATTGCCTTTTCCTCATTCTTGCTCCTACTCTGATGTTTTTTCTTTTGCAGGAACTTTTTCCACTGTAGGGGCTTTATCAATAGCTTTCTGTTCAATTTCACTTGACTGGACTGTCGGGGTTGTGGCTAAGAGGTCTAAAGGCAGAGTTTGCAACCTTTGGTCTCTAAGCCTATTAAACGTTTCTAGCCCTTCATCTTGATACCTGATTCTAGCCAATGTTTTAACTTGAAATAATGATTCCGCTGAGGAAAATAGATCATCAAAGTCATCCGCTTTATGATCAAACTTAGAAATTTTGGCTTGAGATGTGACATTATAAGAAACATGTCTTGGATCATATGGCTTGTTAAGAATTGTGGCAAGATTCAGCATTAGCCTCTTTTCTGTCTCCTTCTCTGCTTGCTTGTAGTCATGTAGAGTGAAAATGCCGCATCGTGAAGGGAAGATTGGCCACATGTGTTTCTTTGAATCCTTAAGGGTTCTGGATGTCCCTTCCACTGTTATTTGATTTACCAATTCCCGAGCCAACAATTTATGAGGCACATATAGGGGGAGAACATGGGGTTTAGTAAAGCTACCAAAAAGCCTTATATAAGTAAATTTCTCTTGCTTGAACCAACTACCTGCTGCTGTCAAGTCAATTTCTGCCTACGGGGATATCCTGGGGGCAGGTTTATTAAAAACAGAATAATATGCAGGGAGAATAAAACCATTGCAAATTTTATACAAGTGATTTTTATAATGCGCCTTCCATAACTGTTGGTGGTAAATATGGATTGGATTTGGGTCTTGGGGAGTCCATCTCCATCCGAGTATTGGATATTCAGAATTAAAGCAAATAGTATCCATAATATACGCACTGTAATAGAAAGGGGGAATGGTCCTAGAAGTTTTATGTGCATTTGTTTTGTATTCTAAAATTGCTGTGGCTAGTTTATTGGACAAAATGTTTTCCCAATCCATCACATAACCATTGATTGCAGCTTCCATTAGGGGGACCATTTCTATGGTGAATTTGGCATAATCATGTATTCCCCACATCCTACACATCATAGCCCCAACAAAGCAATAAGGGGAAGCCAATGAGTCAACAAAGTACTTACCCGATGACTCGTGCTTGTGCTTTTCAGGGAAATGCCTCCATTGTCTTATCTGGGTTGAATTTGAGTCGTTTTCCTTCGCAAACGCTTCTAGGAATGCCTTGTTGTATCGCTTCTTAGGTTGAGGTAAGTGGTACATTTTCATGAGATCCTCAGGCTCGAATGAGTCGAATAACCTCCCATCAATTGTGCAAAATGTTCTGTCCGAAATTGGAATTTTCTCCACCACCTATCTTACTACGTCAGTATATGGTAGGATTTTAGCTCGCGCTACTATCCTGTCAAGATAAGAACAAGCCAATTCTTTAGGAATTCCTTCCGATTTGTTAGTTTAATCGGCTATGGCTTCCTCTGATAATTCTTCGGTCTCCTCTGCTTCTATCAGATTATAAATACTTTCCCAGTTGGTATTTCCTAGACCAAGGCATGTCGTATATGAGATTAATTTTTTCTTGCTTGGTCCGGGATCTTTGAATGTAGGAGTTGCTGTTATGGACTTCTTTGATTTTTTCCCCATTTTCTCTGGATTTCTGGTTTCGGAGGAATTCTGCACAGACAGTTGCAAACCGTGATACAGAGAAAGTGCTGCTACAAACCAATATTACGATGAATAGAATTACGTTGATTGGCATATGATAAATAAAATATTGTTAAGGATTACCACAGATAAAATATTTTGAAAGATCTATCCTTAACTGTAGTATTGAATCGCTGTTTAAACTGTCAATTGTGGTAAATAACATCATAAATTCTCATCACATCGCTCATATGCCGAATGATTGTTTCAAGCGTGCTTTAGATTTCATTGATCTGTGATCGGCGATAAATCACAAATCGGTGATCGGGAGTGTCAAAGGGAAGGGCTTTAGCACTTGCTATAAATATTTCCGATTACCGAAAGGTGATACAACATAATGCATGCAAACTGTTTTAATGTATAATTCCCTTTCGAGATGCGTGCCCAATTAATAGATCGCAGTTGGGATTTGGCTTGAGCTTTATCCCTTTGTCATGTGACTCCGCCGATTGCCAATTGCGATTAGATTTATCGCATCAGGAGTTTTGATTAGGCCTTTTCATGTGTCCCTTTATCATTGACACGACCGATTTTCCGATTGCGGTTTGATTTATCGCATCGGAGGAGTTGAGGGGCTTTGTTTTATTGTACCTTTGGCATTTGTTTTCCCCGATTACCAATTGTGATCACCTTTTCGGATTAGAGAATTGGGTGAGGTTTTGTTTTTGTGTGTGTTTCCTTTGATATTGCGATATGCGATTTCCGATCGCTTTATCGTAATATAGAATAGTTTTATACTATTTTTAAAGGAACACTTTGTTTTATATTTAAAAAGATTTATAAAATGATTCATTTACATTGGGGCTTTTAGTAAGGATTTTTATTGTGATGAGGTACATACCATTTTATTCACACATCTAACTAAGTTTATTTTTAAAGGGACCCATTTCATATTAAGATCTTGTGTAAATATTTTTATGAAATGGGGGGTTGTTGTGCGACACAACAATTGGTGATTCACTGGAAGAAACAGTTATCTCTGAGAAAATAATATAATATTTTAACTTCTTAATCTGAAAACCTTAATAGATAGAGAAAATCTAATATAACTAGGTAATCATAAATTCTGAATGTAATGAAAGCTATTTTTGTTATCTCTTTCTCATCTCAAAATTAAATACATCTTAAGTTTTAAGTAAACCTTATGTGGTTGATAATGATAAAACAAAAGACTTCCCCAACCTAGCTTGTATAATGACTCCTTTGTCATAGGTAGAGCCACTGCTACCAACAAACGTCCATAGTCTCAACAGGGTTACCTTTTAACCATTTAATCGTTCATTGTTCCATCCATTTCAGAGTATAATTTAAAAGAATGAATCCAAAAAGATATGTTTCCACATTTTTTGTATTACATTTTATTTTTCCTTATTTCTTTATTTTGTAAGATAAAAAGCCATTGTCTTGGTTTGGTGGCCAGCTGTTGACAATGCCATTCACTAGTTGTAATTTAATTGAACAAGCTGGCTCGTGATGAGACCCCTTGTCTTATAATTATAAGCCATTACCCTGTTTTGGTATGCAGTATTGGTAATGTCACTTGAACTCGTCCCCTATGAACATGGTAAGCAAGCTTATGATAAGACTTCTTATCTTTTATATCAAATATATTTTAGAATTACACTCTGAAAAATCATAAACATTGATGGATGGGGTGAGTAATTTTCTCCTTAAGAGAACATGGATGACAATATTGAGAGTTGAAGATGCTAAGCTTGAATCAGTCTTTGCTTTCTATTGATAACCATTTTTATGCTTCTAAAACTTTTAGAATGATTTATAGTATTTTTAAGTTTTGAGAAGATTTTACAAAAATGAAAAGCGTTTTCAGAATTCAATTATACCTAATTCCCTAGAATTTTCCTTTTCCTTCAAGGCTTCCATCTACCAAAAGTAAATATTAAGACTATTTACTTTTGAGTGAATTTTTCAATATAGTAAAGACCAATAGAAGGCTATTTACAACTTTATTTCTTAAGACAAAAATAACTACACAAATATAACTGGGAATTGAATATTTACAAAGTGAGAAGGGGTTACATCCTCAATTGAAGAATTTTTTCAAAATAAAGCCATTGACAGGAAGATAATCTCTCTTTCCTGATAGATCTTGTAATATGAATGTAGATGGGCCTATCTTCTCGCTGATTTGGAATGGTCCAAGCCACATTTTTTGAAACTTAGTGTGCTTTCCTTTATCCTCATGGGCTTTGTCCCACTTCAAAACTAGATCACCAACTTGTAAATGTTTTGAGCCTGTTGAAGTTGTATCAAAAGAAGAATTGATAATTTGTTGATGCTTTGCATGTGTAATTCGGGCTTTCTCCCTTTCTTCCTCTAGTTTCATGATCTGATCATGTCTTAATTGAATAGAAGATGAGGGATTTTCTCCAGTAAACTGCACTAAGGCTAGTGATGGAAGTACTAAATTTGATGGTATGACAGCCTCCTTTCCATACACTAGATTAAATGGAGAAGTTGCTATTGAGGCTTTCTGTGTAATATGGTTTGCCCATAGTGCAAATATCAAAGACTTATGCTAGTTTTTATGATGTTGTTCAATAGTTTTTCTAATGATTTTGATAAGATTTTTATTGGTAGATTCTACTAAACCATTACCTTTAGGGTAGTAGTTTGCAGAATATTTCAATTTGAATCCTCTTTTGATAGCAAATTCAAGTATAGAATTACCAGAGAAGTAAGATGCATCATAAAAAATAAGAGCATTTGGGACACCAAACGTGGTAATGATGAACTGATCTATGAATTCAATGATTGCCTCAGAGTTTGCTGTCTTCAAAGGAATTGCTTCCACCCACTTAGTAAAGTAATCGGTAGCTATAAGGAAATACCTATGTTGCTTGGATGCATGTGGAATAATTTCTCCAATGAATCCAATCCCCATTGTTCAAAGGGCTGTTACACAGTATTTTGTCACCGTCCCTGTTACCCCTTCTCCCGCATATTGGAGGACCTATTCCGGGACCTGCGAGAAGTGACATAACCTGAAAACACCTGCATTGTATCCCCTTGAGTATGTACTTCATATTCCCTGAAGACACCTTCTGCAAAATACCCATAAAAATAGCCCTTTTTCCATTGGCGCTGTTCCTTAGTGCACCACTCACGCCAATGGGGGAAATCCTCCAAAGAGGGCGTGCCAGCTGGCGCTCTGTCTCAGAGTCGCACTAGCGCCAACCCAGTTGGATAAAGTTTTTAACAAACAAACTTCCAAAGGTTCTTCCTAACCTATTCATGAATTGATTCCATTTTGAGTTAGTTCAGTTGGGCTTCGAATCTCAATAGAAGGGAAGTAGTTCTCCACCTCTCATGGAAGCTTCCTAATGATAAGGACAATACCATGAATCTTGTGGAGGATCCTATCTCCTTCTCCTCTCTCTATATAAGCTTTTCCTTTTGCCTTTGACAAGCTAGTTAGTAATTCTACTCTTCAAGCTCCAAATTCTAAGTCCCAAAGTCTGAGAATTGTTAAGCTCATGCTACAAGAGGTCTTGTTCATCCCCATAAGGCTACATCTTTAATGAGGAGATCTTTGTCCAAGTAACCAAGGAGAGAGAGGCTTGTTCCCCATTCCCTACAAGCTTTGCAAGCCATGTGTCGCTGATCACCCAGCCAAAGGAGGATTTGACGTCAGAACTTGGTTGTATCTTTCTTTGTTTATCAATAATAATAGACGACTATCAT
This sequence comes from Pinus taeda, assembly GCA_000404065.3. Taxonomy (NCBI): domain Eukaryota; kingdom Viridiplantae; phylum Streptophyta; class Pinopsida; order Pinales; family Pinaceae; genus Pinus; species Pinus taeda. Next base: position 51,287 of record APFE030259861.1, read on the forward strand.
TATGGTTCCACTCTCATTGTCTTTATAATGATGTTTGAGTTGTATCCTTTCTGACTAATACATAGTTGCATTTCTTGGATTTTATGCTTGTATTTGTGTTGTTCTTTGCATGTGCAGGTGTCTGTTCACGAGGATCGTGAGGATTGTAACCAGCTGAAGAGAAAGAATGAGAGCGACGACTCTTCTACAAATACAAGCGTTGGATTCGAGGTAGGCCCTCATCATCGGTCTTTACTTTGCAATTAGGAACCTGCATGTTAGCGTTGTTTGATTGTTGCTAGACCCCAATAAGGCTAGTGGGATCGCCTCTGTCCGCAGAGGGGATTTACCTACACAACAATTTGGCGACTCCACTGGGGAGTTGGCTTTTTGCCTTGTTTGCTTGTTTTGTTTTGTTGTTTGATTTTTAAACTTTAGACGGAGCCTGAAGTTTTGCCAGATAGCCTTCGAAATGCTATTGCTCTGCATTAGCATATTAGATCAACACCACTTCAGTCCATCTCCAGTTTGGTTTACGAACCGAACGACTTGGAACTTGCCTTGTTTCTTGGTTATTTCCTTGGTTTCTCTTGCTTGTTTAGCTTTCTGGGTTGAATGCCTGTGTTGCTTCTTGCCTCTTGGTGTACTTAGGTATTGTTGATTTGGCCTTGGCTCTTTTGTTTTTATTTTTCCCTAGCAAACTCGGCTGGCGCTAGTTTATAGCGTGACAGTCGTGCCAGTTGGCGCAAGTTGCAGATTTACAACTCGCGCCAATTCCTGAAAGGCGCTTATTGCAGCCTAACAGTCGCGCTAGGCCTGTAAACTTTTGAAGTTTGCTTGGTTGTGAACTTTTTGAGCTTGGGGTTTTTTCTTAAGTACTTTTTTTAGACTACTTGAGTGTGTTAGAGTGTGATTTGACTGGCTTCGATTGTTACCCTTTGGGTGTTTGCTTTTTTCTATCGATTTCACGTTTCTAGCCCTAGGGCATCTAGTGGCCTTGTGAATCGAGCCTTCCTTCGGTGTTTTGATCTTTTTGTGGTCCAGTCGACTCTTTTTTTTGCTCCCTTACACTTGTTTGGTAGTTGTGAATCATTTTGTTGCGTTATTTGGGTGATTTGCTTTGTCTTCACTTGAATTCCGCTTCGTCTCGCTTTGAGCCTAGATCACACAACTCATTGTTGTCTTTGGGATCTTTTTGGTTCTTTGGAGTTTGATTTGTGATTTGAGGAAATGAACGTGCTTGTATTGGATAGAATTTATTTGTGTTAGTTCTCAAAAGTTCTTAAGTGCATTTTTCCATCATCGAAAAAAAAAATCTCTTTTGTTTTGAATTAGTTAATGAAAATTAGAACTTTTCATTTTGATTAGTGATTTAGTGATCTTAAAGAAAAGTTTATTGATTTGCATTAGCCGCATTAGGGAAACTCTTTTGTTGTTTGTGATCGTTTCGTTTGCATGAAAGTTCTTCAACTCTCTCATAATTAGCATTCATTGAATGAAATGACATGTTTTGGCATATAGATTGCATTTAGGGAATTTTGAGAGATTACATATGGTAGGACCTGAAAACCAAAACCTAACTCAAGATCAAATTTAAAATAAATCGAATAAATATAAAAACGCATTGGAACATAATGCTCACATTCTAGAGGTCTAGGCTAGAGACGTGCTCTGGCGTCGTTAAACCTACTCACTTTTGTTTCTACTCAAGGTTGGGTGATTCCTCCTTTTGTGACTCAACTGTGGTCTAGTACGGACTTGTGCTCCCACGTACCGTCGAGT